>CM041776.1:203159963-203282835 GCA_023374045.1 Limonium bicolor
AGGTCCTAGCTTTGCAGGTAACCCCGAAGAGCTAAAATCGATCAACAACAGACCAGGTAACCCCTATCCTAACAATTTCAATCAGAATAATTGGAGGAACAATCAACAACCTCCATGGAGGGGTAATGATCAGTCTTAGGTAATTTTGGGTTCAATCAAAATAGACCACCTTACTTTAGACAGCAGGAGCAATCCCAAAATTCTCAAGGAGGCAGTGGTAAAATTGAGAATATGCTGGCAGAAATCCTCAAACAAGGCCAAACTACAAACTCCAGGATTGCCGAAATAGAAGCTAAACTTTCTGAACAAGCCGCTAAAAACGCTGATCAAGCTTCTATCAACCTGAGCCTAGAGAGGCAAATGAGTCAAATTTCACAACAGCTGGCACAGCGACCGACGGGGTCACTTCCCAGTCAGCCTGACCCTAACCCAAGGGCATGCAAAAGCAGTAACTCTGAGAAGCGGCAAGGAACTAGTTTCTGATGTTCCAGAAGTTGAAGAAGATTTTAATAAGCCAGCTGAATCTCAACCTGAAGTGGAAACAACAAATCCCAAGGAGAAGGAGTCTCCTGAATCTCTCACTATTAAACCTTCTCAACTCTCTTATAATCCTCCTATTCCATTCCCTAACAGACTAAAGAAAAAGAACATGGACGAGCAATATGGGAAATTTCTTAATATCTTTAAGAAATTAACTATTAATATCCCTTTTTCTGATGCTTTGTCTCAAATGCCTATGTATGCTAAATTTATGAAGGATATTTTGTCTAACAGGCGTTCTTTGCTAGAGTCTGACACAGTCAAGTTGACAGAAAGAGTATCTGCAGTTCTCCTGAAGAAACTGCCACCCAAGTTAGGAGATCCGGGTCTTCCCATCATTCCATGCGCTATCGAGAAGGTTGATTGCGGTAACGGTTTATGTGATTTAGGAGCAAGTATTAATTTGATGCCTTTATCTATTTTCAAGAAATTAGGTGTAGGTCAATGTGCTCCCACATCTGTTCAGTTACAACTAGCAGACCGTTCCATAATTATCCTAAAGAAAGTTGAGGACCTGGTAGTTTCTATTGATAAATTTATCTTCCCTGCTGATTTTATCATCATTGATATGGAGGAAGATACAGATGTACCACTAATTTTGGGCAGACCGTTTATGAGAACTGCCCGCACTCTCATTGATGTGGAAGGAGGGAAGATTATTCTAAGATTTCATGATGAGCAGGTTGTTTTCGACATGACACGCAACATGAAGCGTCCTGCCACTGTTCAATCCTGCTTTGCATAGATATTATTGACTCTTTAGTGCAGGAAACTATTTTAAGCAGAGAAGAAGAGGAAATCCTGGAAAGATGCTTATGGCATCTTGTGAAGCTGATGATGAGGATCCAGATATGGCCCTCATGGCTGAGGAGTTAAACAAAGGCGGCCACACTTCCACAAGTACCAGCAGCAATTTGAGAAAGTTGAGCGAAGTGCTGACCGGCCAAGACCATCTATTGAAAAACCTCCTACAGTGGAGATGAAACCTCTTCCCTCTCATTTGAAATATTCTTTTCTTAATGAACCATCGGAATTACCTGTTATAATCTCTTCTGACTTGACAGGAACTCAAGAGAAGCAACTACTGGAGGTGTTGCGCAATCACACATCAGCTATTGGTTGTTCGATAGCTATATTAAGGAATCAGCCCTCAGTTGTGTTCTCACCGAATCTATATGGAAGATAACTACCGACCATTGGCTCAGCCTCAGCGACGTCTTAACCCAGTCCTAAAAGAGGTAGTTAAGAAAGAGGTAATCAAACTACTCGATGCAGGCATTATTTACCATTTCAGACAGTAAATGGGTAAGTCCAGTTCAGGTAGTACCAAAGAAAGGAGGAATCACTGTGGTTCCTAATGAAAAGGGTGAGCTGATTACCCAGCGTCCCACTACAGGATGGCGGGTTTGTATTGATTATAGAAAGTTAAATGATGCCACTCGTAAGGACCATTTTCCATTACCTTTCATTGATCAAATGTTGGAAAGACTAGCTGGACATGACTACTACTGCTTTCTGGATGGCTTTTCAGGTTATTTTCAAATCCCTATAGCTCCTGAGGATCAGGATAAGACAACTTTTACCTGTCCGTATGGAACCTATAGTTATAAAAGAATGCCATTTGGATTATGTAATGCTCCTGCCACGTTTCAACGTTGTATGATGGCCATCTTTGCTGAATATATTGAGAAATGCATTGAGGTTTTTATGGACGATTTTTCTGTTTATGGTCTAACATTTGAATCCTGTCTAGAAAACCTTGATCTTGTGTTGTCCAGGTGTGAAGAAACCAATCTGGTTTAAATTGGGAAAAATGCCACTTCATGGTTCGAGAAGGAATCGTCCTGGGCCACAAAATTTCTTCAAAAGGTATTGAGGTAGATCGGGCTAAAGTCGAGGTAATTGAAAAGCTCCCACCACCATCTTCTGTTAGAGATATTCGTAGTTTTCTTGGACACGCAGGTTTTTATAGAAGATTCATCAAAGATTTTTCCAAAATCTCTAAACCTCTGTGTGATCTACTTGGCGAAGGATGTTAAGTTCCATTTTTCTGAAGAATGTCTGACAGCTTTTAATTCATTAAAAGAAAAGCTAATTTCTGCACCTGTCGTTGTGTCTCCTGATTGGTCACTCCCTTTTGAGATAATGTGTGACGCTAGTGATTACGCTGTGGGAGCCGTGTTATGTCAGAAGGTTGATAAAATTCTTCGGGTAGTATATTATGCAAGTCGAACTTTAAATGATGCCCAGAAAAATTATGCGACCACAGAAAAAGAATTACTAGCTGTAGTTTTTGCTCTAGATAAGTTTCGATCTTATTTACTGGGTGGTAAAATTATTGTGCATACTGACCACTCTGCTCTTAAGTATTTGTTTGCTAAGGCAGAGTCCAAACCCAGGTTAATTAGGTGGATTCTCCTATTGCAAGAATTTGATATTGAGATCAGGGACAAAAAGGGAACACAAAATGTGGTAGCTGATCATCTGTCCAGAATGGAAGCATCTGATGACGGGACTCCCATCAACGAGTCATTCCCCGATGAGTCAGCATTTGCAGCTGAAGATGTTGAGGATCCATGGTTTGCTGATATCGCTAACTACCTTGTTAGAAAGATTGTTCCAGCTGATATGACTTATCAGCAGAGAAAGAGGTTCTTTTCCATTGTCAAACATTATTTTTGGGATGACCCCTATCTGTTTAAAGTCTGTGCAGATGGTATCATTAGGAGATGTGTCCAGAAGTCAGAGGTCAGAAATTCTCCTCCATTGCCATTCCAGAGAAGCCGGTGGACATCATGGCGCCACTCGAACCGCTGCAAAAATACTAGAATCAGGTTTTTTCTGGAACACCCTTCACAAGGATTGTCATGCGTTTGTTTCGACATGTGATCGGTGTCAAAGGCAAGGTAATCTATCTCGTCGAAATGAGCTACCACTGAATAACATGTTAGAAGTTGAGCTATTTGACGTCTGGGGTATTGATTTTATGGGTCCCTTCCCAAACTCTTTCGGTAATCTTTACATCTTAGTAGCTGTTGATTATGTTTCCAAATGGGCGGAAGCCCTTGCCTGTTCTACTAATGATGCTAAAATTGTTGTGAAGTTCCTGAAGAAAAATATTTTCACTCGATTCGGCGTTCCTCGAGCCATAATCAGTGACGGTGGCTCCCATTTCTGTAACCGCCAGTTTGAAGCACTATTAAAGAAATATGGGGTTCGACATAAGGTTTCCTTACCCTACCATCCTCAAACAAATGGGCAGGCCGAAGTGACGAACCGAGAGCTCAAGTGGATCTTGCAAAAGACGGTGAACTCTTCTCGAAAGGATTGGTCACTTCGATTAGATGAAGCACTCTGGGCCTACCGCACTGCTTTCAAGACACCAATTGGCATGTCTCCCTACAAGTTGGTTTTTGGGAAGGCATGCCACTTGCCTGTGGAATTAGAATACAAGTCATATTGGGCCCTGAAAGCTCTTAATTTTGACCTACAGCAAGCCGGTGATAAACGCAAGTTCCAGTTGACAGAGTTGGAGGAACTCAGGAACGAATCTTATGAGAATGCTGTAATATATAAGGAACGTACCAAGCGCTGGCATGACAAGATGATTGCCAATCGGGAACTCAAGGTGGGGGACCAAGTTTTACTTTTCAACTCCAGGCTCAGATTCTTCCCAGGTAAGCTGAAATCATACTGGTCAGGACCTTACCCTATTATTAGCATTTCCCCATTCGGTGCGATTGAACTCGCCAATGCAAAGGGGGAAACATTTAAAGTCAATGGGTCAAGAGTCAAGAAATTTCTGGGTACTACTGGATCAAGCTGCTACATATGAAATATCTCTTAAAGATCCAATTGCAGGTTAGCTACTTCACAAAGTCCAGCCAATGACTATAAAGAGGGCAGCTGACTGGGAGGCAACCCAGGGGTAATTTTCAAATTCATGTTTTATAAGCTACGCATCTATTTCTCTCTAATATATTGTGATATATATATATTAAAAAAAAAGGGGCGAGGAAGAAAGAAGAGGAAGGAGATAATTAACCTGTGCTATTAACGCAACGCTTCCTAGCGTTATTTTGGTATTTGACAGTGTGTGTAGGTAAACCGTTTGTTGCAATCACTCCAAGCTGAACCCTTGCTTAGACTCAAGTGTGAGGAACATCGACCCCACCGCCAATGCTTTAAGTGTGAGGAAGGGCACCTTCCTCAATCTCACGATATCAGGGGAGTCTCAGTTCCTTTATTTTTAATATTTATGTTCAGCCACTCGAGCTTTAACTGTTGATTCATGAGTCTGGCATATTTTGAAAGGTCTTTTCTTGATTATTTTATGAACAATGAGGACATTGCTCCTCTTAAGTGTGAGGAAGTTTAGACCTTTCCCTGAAAATATGCCAGTAGTACCTAATGCCACACTTGATTTTTATTGTTCTCTAATTATGATAGTAAGCTTCTCTAAAGGCCAATACATGTTGAATTTTCGGGCTAAAATTTTTGTGGAAGTTTTTGAAATCGAGCCTGATGACAACCTCAAGAATCGTTCTGCTTGACGTTGTTTGTATGTATCAATTCTTTCTTCAAATTTAAATCTATTTTCACTGAAATCTGGTGGATAAGCTGATTGTGGAAATTGAGTACCTTAGCTTGGCAATCATGGGACTAAGTGAAAGTTTGGTATGGAAAGGATAAGGCAAGGTACTCCTCTGATCATATAATGAAGTTTTCTGAACCAAAACAGGCCTCGTTCATTCGGTTTTAAGTCCTTGGGGTGCCTTATCACCCATCTACCTAAGGTCTTGTGATCTGGGATAGAAGGCCCAAAACCGCTACATGGGTGAAGAGAAAAGTCTGGGGGATGAAAACAATTGTGCAAACAATGAAAGAAAAAACAAAAGAGAAGAGAAAAAAAATGAACATGCAAAACTCTTAATGCTGAATAATTGTCACAATTTTTCATATTTTGATCATGAGTATGTGGTGTTGAAAGGTATCACGGAATAAGGTGTTACTTCACACCCCTTGTCATCCAAAGGTTAGAGAAAAGAAATTGGTGGAAGGTTCCAAGCTAATCTATGTTCAATTTTTACAATCTGACTTATCCATGCTCTTATTAAAAATTTTCTGTTTCACTGTTTACAAAAACCTACATCTAAGAGCAGGATTATTCTTTTGATTGCCATTTAGCTTGATTTCCTTCCACGATTGTTGAATCCCGGAGTTTGATACTGTGACCTCAGAGAAAGTTTGTTCTTTATTTGCTTGAGGACAAGCAAAAGATAAGTGTGAGGAAGTTTGATAAGTGAGAAATATATAGACTTTTAAGGGTTTAATTACCCTATAATTTGCAGTATTCTAAGTAATATTTCTCACTTATGTTACGATTTTTCCTAGACTTATGTTTTGATATGAATTGATATATTTTATGTGTTAAATGTAGGAAAAATCCATGTAAATGGATAGATAATCTCATGAGCTCTCCAACACAACAAACGGGGACTAAAATGGAGTCCGAACGAAGATTTTAGAGTGTTTTAAAGTTGTGTCCGAGCTTGGAATGGACCTTCAAAACTCGGACAACATATAAAGAAAACTCTCGGCTGATTTCACCATATGGTCCGGGACCTGTTCCAAGACTTAAGTCCCGGACCACTACACGCAAGAATTCTTCGGACTGGCAAAGACACATGGTCCGGGACTTTGTCCCTAACCCAAGTCCCGGACCATCACACATAAATATTCTCTCGGGCAAATCAAGACACATGGTCCGGGACTTCAAACATGGCCTAAGTCCCGACCACAACACAGGTCACGGACAGGAGAGCGGCAAACACGTCCGCATCGATATTGGGCGGACGACACTCGCGGTCGCAAAAGAATCAGTCACGTCCGCATGCATAAGACGCGGACGCCTGGGCGGACGCGCGCGCGGACAGGTGCTGCAGCGCACAAAAATTGTGCCGGATCCAGATTTCGACGCGAATTCTCTTCTTCCTTCTTCCTTCGCGGCGCCGCAATCGAACTACCTTCATTAATTGCAGATGATCGCCCACCTTAATTTGTGCACGCGTGACTGTAATCAATTGTCAATTGCTCTGCCCGATGAAATCTCTGATTGAAATCTTCACGGATCTGCACCAACTCCACCGCCATCTACTCAGTAGCTCACAATTCCTGTCACTTCTCCGTTGTCTGTTTCCCATGTCCTCCGCCTATATAAACCCACACTACTGGAAGCTAAAACACACAATCCACCATTTATCAGTCCACGAATTAATCCGTTCACCCACGCAGTCTCCCACGATCGCACTCCATTCACTTCATCAAAAATAATCACCCATCCACTCCATTAAATTCCCACGTAATACATACACCCCACTTTCCATTTTATTTCCACTATTACGCACCAGCTCTACAGAAATAAATTAGCAGACGGGGCAACGCAAGACAAGTTGAAGCGAGGATCCGGAGTGAACTTCTAAACTGGAGTTATCTCTTACCCTTACTTTAATTTATTTAATGCATTCCTTTTCTGTTATCGTTGTTTCTGTAACGATGAGCGAGTAAGTATTTTAGCTTCCCGGGTTGGGAAGCGAACCTATTTCCTAAATTCTGTTACGTATTTCTTTAAATAAATTTAGTTAACTGCAACAGTTCAATTCCTGTCCTTCAAGTGTCTTAATTATTTGGCCGGTAGTTAAACAACCCTTGTAGTTATTTTATTAAAATGCGAGAGCTGAGATAAATAACTAGACGAAGGAAGTTGAACCTATTTACAGCTAGAAGCCTGATCCGGCCTATAGGTTAATTAGACTCCAATAGGAACTGCTCTTTATGCGATTAATTGTGTCCGGTCTAGAGCATTAGCCTGCTGCTAGGTCTAACAATTGGTTAGGATTCATTATACTTAGTCGTTAATGAATTTTAAAGTTTCTGAGTTATTGCAGTAAAATTAAAGGAAGAATTTACTAACAGATATAAAAGGAATAGGTAAGCAAACAACCCGGGGTGCGCTTTTCTATTTATCACATTTACCACTCTTTAAATCCCTCTGTGTTTATTTAAGTTGTCTTAATTGTCCTTGTAGTTTAGTTTCTTTTTAATTAATTAATCACAACCGAAAAAGTGATATTTCCTGTTTTCTTTAGTTTAACTTAATTTCCCAGTTAATCAAATTTGTCATTAATTATACGAGGTCCCTGAGATCGACAACCCCATTTAATCATATACCCGCAAAACGATAGGTACACTGCCTATGTGGTAGAAGTAGTCACATATTCTTCCATCAATATTCATTCCCTAGACTGCAACAAACTACACCGCTTATTCATTACCCCCTCACGAGCAAACGGTGGGCTATCGCTCACCTCTCTATAAATTCACCCATCCATTTTCATTCTCCTTCATCAAGTACTTTAGTCATGAATCCAGATAATTATAGTTCGTCCAGTTCGAATGATACAAATGTTTTCTCCACCATTAGGAAATTCATGAAACCCAAGAAAAATGTTCCTCCGTCCCAACTTGACACCCAGTCACACATATCGTCTGCATGGTCCACTAACGTACGTACCAGCCAGTCAGTCACCAATGCAACCACAAATTCATTCATCTCCGCTACCATAGATTCAAGATTTCAAAGTTACTCTGAAGGTGACACCCGCAGCCTGGACAACTCTTCCTCCGCCACATCCAAGCGTCACACTTCCTAAATTGTCTCTATCAACTTTGTAGCTTATAATCTATGAAATGTTATAGTCTTTTCAATAATTTCAGTCGTGTAGCTGCTCCCTGTTTTTGTTGGATGGCAAAGGGGAAAAAGATATGTACTTGTGACATATGTCTACCATCTTCCTTGTATTATTTATAATCCTAATGAAAAATCTCTTTATTTTATGATATGGTACAAGCTTGTTGTTAATGTTTATCATGTTTATCTTTTATTCCATCTCTTAACAACGTTAGGGGAATCCTTCTTAGAGGGAATTCTCACTACTGGAGTTAACACCAATTGTCAAGTACATATGTTAAAACCAATTTTGTATTGGTTGCCATGATCAAAAAGGGGGAAATTGTTAAGTCAAGAACCTTTGGTATTGATGATTGCAAACCTATGTTGTTTATCTAATATGCTTGTTGAGCTTATAATTCAGATAAATAGGTGAGAAAGTGGCTTAGCATACAAGGTAGCAAGCACACTTAAGTCATACGTGGCTTAGCACGCAAGGTTGCAAGCGGACTCAGTTCACGACATGTGCCCAACCAGTCGGGCACCTGTCTAAGAGAGCTCCGATAAAAACTTCTAGTATTCACAAGAAGTTAAGCACTACACGATCATGTCTCTCATGCATCAGATGAAATGGAAGGGCAAAATACATCAAGTAGTTTGACAAACGCATGCAGATGCAGGCATCCACACAAGCAACTAGCTCATGATAAAAGCATTACTCATTAATGTACAAGATAACAAGACAAGTTAGGGCTACTAAGAAGCATTCATTATGTAGCCATAATGAAGCCTTAGAGATCATTAATGGAGCATTAATGAGGTAGACAAGATCAGACAAGTGGAGAGTACAAGTGGTGACCGACCACCTGAGTACTCACCTCTAACGTGTTCAATCACAAGGCGAAACGTCTCGTGATGGCCTCAGAACAAATTGAAGATTAACCTATACTCGAGCTTGGCTATTCTGCTAAGGATGAAGAGGTAAACAACCCCTAGAGTATATAAGATCATAGGTCGTTTGTTACAAGTCGCATGTGTATAAATACGATGTAAAGCTTACGTTGTAATTAACACTTGTACACACGAAAAGAGAGAGAGATATTCAGAGCAAGTGTGAACCAGACTAAGTGTGTGTAATATACTAGGAAGTTGGTGAGCTGGGTAGGACTGGGTTGAGAGGTTAATACTTTGAGTATTTGGTAGACTGACCAGTTGGGGAACGGTTGGGGAACCGTAGGACTGGAGTCAGGAGAGGGTAGCAGACTTAGGGATAAAAGTCCTAAACTATCCCAGAGTCCTTGTGTAGGGCGGAGAGAGGTTGAGTGAATTTCTGTGTGTAAATTCTCAATGGAATAGAGTTTTCCACTTTTAGTTTATCTTGTTCTTTCCAAACTATCAAATAGTATAAAACAACATAAAGACACGTCCACGACCGGTTGGGGACGTATCGGGGGCATCATCCACTTTCAAAAGGTAGTAAAAAGGAGTTGTCAACTGAAGAGTGGGTAGCTGCACATACTTATGTGATTTTGAACAGTCCAAAACTTGAGCCATATGCCAAGTAAGATATTTAACTCACTTCAGTTCAACATCTTAAAAAATGACCAAAATATTGTTCTAACCTTGGTCAATGCTACAGAATCTACATAGAGCAACTACTTGAAGAGGACCCACCGATTAATGAGGATACCATGATTCAGAAGATGGAAATGGAATTTAGGACTTGGTTCATATCATATGTAAGATAGGATTTTCATGCACTACATGTTTATTTTCTTCCTTATAATTGTGTGTATATATATATGTATGATGGTTATTCACCTTGTTCTATCTAACAGTCTACCGAAGAAACCTTTTCAAATAAGTTCATTCGTTGTTTGTCACATGGTCCACTAAGAGTGGAAACATCATATCAAGTAGGGGCGGACTAAGAGGGGGGCTAGAGCCCCCCCCCCCCCCCCCCCCGAAAATTTTGAAAATTTGTCAAATTACTCTTATAATTTTTTTAAAAATACAATATAATATAAAGTTTTAAAGAAAATTAGTGTAAAAATTTTTTTTAGCCCCCCTAAACAATTTCTGGGTGTCAAAATTTTTTTTAGCCCCCCCTAAACAATTTCTGGGTGTCAAAATTTTTTTTAGCCCCCATAAACAAGATTTCTGGATCCGCCACTGATATCAAGGATACTTTGTGAATGGATTTAGATTTTATACAAGATCACATGGACACAGAAGATCGACAATGAATAGTAGAGTGTGTATCTCAGGTTCTACATCTGGTGATTCATAATATGACTACTATGAGATGTTGGATGAAATAGTTGAACTAGAGTATCTAGCATTGCCAGTGAAGAAGGTTACCATGTTCAAATCTGAATGGTTCGATCCTACAGACAAGGGTATAGTTGTCCATCCTCGATAAAAGGTGGTTGATGTGAATCATACCAGACGTTTCAATAAAGATGAACCATTTGCACTTGCTTGTCAAACGAGATAGGTATACTACTACTCATATCCTTCAAAAAAGAAGGGAACCAACAAGTGGTGGGTCGTATGCAAAATAAAGGCTAGAAGTACCTTAGACATGCCTGATTCCCTAGCGGATGAAGCAGTGGTCGAACCACTACAAGAGGAAATTATTGACGAGAACAATCAAATCTAAATTTCAATAGATGATGATGGTGATCCTATTGAGCTGGTGGATGCATTTGATACTACTGGTTACATAGTGCATAATGTAGAAGATGAACCATAACAAGATAATGATGAGTTTTGTGTATCAAATGATGATGAAACTGAAGATGACATGAATGAATTCGATTTAGATTAGATATTCAGATGTATGCAATATTTAAATTATCTTTATATTTGATTGATTAAACATTAAAGTTATTGATTATTTTTACTTGCTTTTGTATATATTTGTATACTGAAAATGAGGGCATGGTTACCTGGTGGAAAAAAGAAGGGTTTGACTTCGAGAAGCACACAACATGAGCGTGCATCTCCGTCTGACAACAATGTGCAGCATAACCATGATTCTCCATCTACAGGGAATAGCCCGACCAACCAGCCACAACAGCGAATTTGGCGTGCTGCCATGGGGACTCTACACTTTCTTGAGATACCAAGGTCTTCAGGGTCTCGTGTACAAGAAACCCAGTTTGAGGTAGCCAATGAGGGCACACCTAGCCCCATGGAAAGGAGAAGCATTTCTTCTTCACATCCGCCTTCATCTCTTTCTCCTCCTCATAGTGTATCGGAGACACACACACCTAGTGTAACTTGCCCTGGAGACAAGCGAACACTTTTAACCTTTGACCCTGTTTCTCAGTATGACTTTAGTTTACATTGTATTTTTGCATATATATATATATGTCCATTCATTGTAATAAATAAATTTCAATAATAACTTTTTGTGTTCATAAATAAAGGAGTTTGATACCTACAAATGACGTGGGCCGCTCATTGCGACAAATATTCAAGAGGGCTTTGTTTGCTGACGGATATTGTTGGGAGAAACTCTCTGGGGCTAACAAGAGGTTTTACTTTGGAGAGTTCAAGGTAAATTTGTAGGTAATTATGTTAATAATATGCTACAATATTATTTTACTTTATATGTTCTCTCTTAATTGTTTTGTAGAAAAATTTTTGTTGGGAGGACATCGATGATTTGATTATTTATGATGCCTTTTATAAGCGTGCTGCTGGAAGATATGCGCAAGCGATATCCGACATTCAGCATAAAGGGTAGATGCATCACTTGGTGGATGATGATGTCTATAAAGCATGGGAGGAAAAGTGGAACAAAGAATCATATAAAAAACTTTGTGAGATTAAATCACAAAATCGCAGATCAGAGCACATCCCTGGAGGTGGCATCTCTACTCAGTCTTGTGGTTCCCGATCCATTTGGGATCACAGAGAGACAATGGTAAGTTTTATGAAATTAATATTTACAAAGTTTTTTTTCAAGAAGCAAATGGTCATTCCTTATTGTTCTATAGAATTTGTTGGATGATTTGGTTGTGTGCTGGTTCAGACTTTTTGTAGACATTTGGTATGAAACTAAAAAGCATGATTAGTTTAAAATAGGGAAGGTTGTGGTGATTTTTTTAGGAAATTAAGGAGAGTTGCAATTTGATTTGTTTTGACCATTATGCTTCAGTACTTTAGTGGTAGGATTATTGGCAATTGTGTACTTCTGGATTGATTAATATGATCATTGAGCTTTAGGAATTTTGGTGTTATTTTGAGTTGTTTACCTTTTAGATATTTTAGTGTGGCTATTAATAATTGTAGTTTTTATTTATTTTAGAAGCGTAAGAATGGGGGCAGAGATCCTTCAACATTTGAGTTGTTTAAACAAACTCATTCAACTAAGAATGAGCATGGAGAGACATTATTTGTATGTAAAAAGGCACAAGATGTGGTTGTAACACCCCTCACATTAAATGTGTAATAATCACTCTCGTAGCATAATTAAAGACGTCTCACAGCGGAAGTTAAACACTAATAATTATCACTCGGGTGTCACACGCCATTACTCACCCATTTGAGTAATGAAGCAAATAATTATCACAATACTAGAACCGATAACCGCTATAATGAACCGAGATACTATACTACTAACCTACACATACTAAATCCATACGACGATAACAAAGAACAGCGAGCATCTAAAAATGTTCCCAATAATTACATCGTGGTATATGATACATAACGAAAATATAAAATGTGCAGGAACAAGAAGGTGTCGTCATCTACCCAATGGTCCCGCACTCCGGTTTCGAGTCTCGATCAGTTCCTGTAATGTGGTGCCGTATAGGCTCAGCAAAACGCTGAGCATGCCAGTATGTGATCCTAGACCCTTTAGGCCACTTAGGTCGTTTTAGCCATCTTGATTAACATGGGGTTTGTTTCATGCTGTACCGTTTACATGCTTATAACATAACTATAAATACGGAATTAAAACACACACCAGGTATTCAAACATTCACACATCAAGACATGCTATTACGACATTTATAATTGAACAATTAAATTCGAATCAACGGTAATGTAAGAGTTAGCTGAAGTCCAGTTAGTCTCACTTGTTTATTTCCATCACATGAAGCCCCGCTTCCAACAATCTCACATAAACATATGGGTGTCATGTTAAAGACAAATTCCCGTTTAACCTCACACATTTATATTTTGGACAATAGTCCGGTGCCATCTACAGTGAGTAGGTGGGCTTACTGATCTACAGTGGTAGATTTCCATATGGCCGAAGCCATTTTATGGTGCCAACGGTAGCACATTTCGACTAACGATCGTATCCGGCCTGTTAGGTAAACAAGAGTAGACCCTAAACGGGTGTTAAACTCTAGTGATCACTATGCGCAACCTGCTGGAACGTATGCAGACCATGGTTTAGTAACATTGTAACATTAATTATCACACTCTCACAAGTTAGCGTATTTTAATTAGTCTCATGGAGATTCAATCTCGTCATTGGAGTAAACACTTTTTTTATTGGATGCCCTGTCGGGTCTTACACGCAACTTAGAAGTCTACTAGGTGATGTTTAAAGGTCAAGTCAACGCTCTAGAGACGGTTAATACCGGGTCTCTAAACTAAGTTCCTTACTTAGTACTGTTAGGAGTATTTCACTCTCACAAGATGATGATTGGAGTCTCTCTCCTAATATTTCATAACAGTAGGTGATAATTGATATCACAAGTCCGAACGACGTATGCACACAGTTAATAAACGCTTTGACGATTGGAAAGCAAAAACACATAAACACATGCATAACATTATTTATCTGACATGCAAGCACACAATTACATCCGGAACCCAAGGAATCCCTCGGAGTTTTCAGACCACACAGTTCACATACCATTCACCGTTGAACAATGCTAGCATGATGATTCACGCCTATCCTCTAGCAATCTCGTAGCTCGTATTTAACAATTCGCACCTCTATAATACATCACTCTAATATCAGTGTCTAGATATATTACGAGTCTACTTAACCATCATAGATAGGTTATAATCTTTGCCTCGTAGTTATACCCTAAACCGGTTATTGGTTGGCTCGGGTCTGTATTAAGTCTCGGGATTACTTTAACCATACTCTATAGTTGTAAGAGTCTAATATTTCGTAGCGCAATGATATTCATTACTTAAGGATTAAATTCCTAGTAACCCATGCTATTTATCAAGGTTATTTGACCATTGTATATTTGCATACAGACACATTCATATTGGTATCTATATATATATATATATATATACATAGTTCATAGTCATACTTGTTCGACCAAGTTATATCCCACTTGTATAATTATATACCCATATAAGTATGCATTGGTACATATATATTTATATCCATACCGTATAGTCCATTGTTATACTTTACTAGACTAAGTTATATTCTAACTTTTAATTACATATTATTTTATGTATCGGTCAACTTGACCACTTGGTCAATTTGTGATGATTTGGTCAATCTAGTTTGACTTGGTCAACATTACAAGTCAATGTTTCATTATATCCAATATTTATTTATCAACTCATACTATATCATATTATAACACTTATAATCATATTTCCAAATCTATGATTCTCTCCACATTAACCCTTTATGATTTATCAACTATATTATATTTTTCACCTTATATTATAAATTCTTATCATATGAATTTATAAGGTTTTCCATAAGGCTTTGTGAAATACCCCTACTTAATTAAACATGATTTAAACATATAATTAACTACATTAAGGTATAAACAAATAGTTTAATGTTAATACGGTCAAGCACTTATATACATACGTATATATATATGTACATATACACAACGTTACAATATTATAACATTGTACATATAACTAATAACGCGACATGATGATATAGTCGCATTGGTACACATGACCGAAAACATATAGCTAAAACATGACAAATAAAATAGCCGTATCCGTATATAAGTATAATCAATAATGTGACACGACAAATAAAATAGTCGTACCCGTATAATGGTATACTCAACAACGTGACATAACAAAATAGTCGCATATATACAAGGAATGGGCATAATTAAGGCTGAAACAAAAAAAAAGAGCAAACATGCTCTAGCCGGATTCGAACCCGAGACCTTTCGTACCTTTCCCGAAGCCTTAACCGGTTGAGCTATGCTCGAATTCAGTAATGTATACCAACAGACTAAAACTAGTAGCAGACTATTACTGCAATTACAAAAAAAAAGAAGAGGGACCAAACATACCTTACCGATTCCTTCTTCCTCCTCGATACAGTGAGATCGAACAACAACAAAAAAAAAACAGAACTGAAAATATGAAAGTCCACTCACCCGCATTCCCAACTTGAGTCGACAGGATTGTTGTTTAGTTTTCTTCAATGCCCATGACGCTTGGTAACTTGCGCACCATGGTTAGGCTCAAATTCCCTTGGAATTTACAGCAAAGATTGTTTAAACTCTGAGCCATACGCTCCTGCCTCTGTCATCCGATTAATACTCCATTCCAGTCCCGTTTCTCCTCGCTTGCATGCCCACACCAACAGCAAGCCAAGAACAACCGCTGTTACTCCTACGTGAAGGTAAGCTAAGCCTCTTGACTCTTCTTCTATCTTCTTGATTCTTTCTTCCTCTGACCCTAAGCTTTAACTACGACATATAAATCTCCATCTGTGAAGCAGTAGATCAAGTACCTGTTTACCCTTTGCATTGCCCGATTGGTGTGTTTAAACCTGCACACCAGATTGACTATGATAGATCAACAAGGTAAGAAGGGAAGGTTTATGTTACTGCAGTTTCCTTTATTCTCCATTCTCGGTTCAAAAGTTGTAGCCTGTGACATCTCCCTTTGTCTTCTCCATATTAGTGTGTTAAGTTCCCTTGGAGAGATCACTCTGAGAGCGAGCAAAATCCCCAGCCAACTAGCCTCTGATCAAGGTAAGAAGAACTGCTAAAGAAAAAGAAAATCTGTACTTCTTCATGCTGGTTAAAGAAACTAAAACAAGTAACAACTGAACATAGCATTTGGGTTCTGCCCAGTTTAAAGAAAATACCAGAGAGCACAGTGCGCCAAGGAACTACCGGGAGGAACAACCAAGATAAGGAGGTGAGCCTTTCTTAAACAAATTCCATAACCAGAAACTAAACCAGCTATCAAGTTCAGTATTAAGCAATCGAATCTGTAATTTTTGTTTCTGTATAACAACTTTCTAAGGCTGGATTCTTGCTGTTTTGAGTAGTCTTGAGTTACTAATACATTATAATCTTATAATACACCTGACTAAGTCTCTATACGTGAGGGTGTGAAGAAAGAGAAATAAAAACAGATCATAACTAGAAAAAGGAAAGAAAACAGGAAACAGATGTAGCAGTTTATGCTTCTGTTTCTGGTGAAATTTTCAACTGCTGAGAAGCTTGTGTGTGTGTGTACTTACATTGCAGAAGTAGTGTGAGGGTAGTAAGGGTCATATAGAAACTAAAAACCCCAGTAAAGCACATAACTACATAGGTTAGCAATGAAAGAAAATTGAAAAGAAAACTAGGATTGAGAATTCTCAGAAAACCGATAGAAGTTAACAGGTTTTGATGCTTCAGTTTTCAGTCCCTAAGATGTTTGTGTTCTGTATAGTTGGCTTGTATAGTGAGTTAAGGAACCTAAAACATTCTAACACACCTAAGTGAGAATAAGAACATCTTGAAGAAATTAAAACCCAACCTGATGCACAACCATGTAACAGAGAAGAATCATGCATCAGTGTCTTTCTATCTGTCTGTTTTCAATTCTGAATTCTTTGAGTTTCTGTGTGAAGATCTTACTGGAGAGTGGCCTAGGTGAGTTTTTGTAACACCCCCGAATAACGACCAATAATCAAACGACGCGCCTAACGGTGATACGAGATGTCTACGCAGCGGTTCCTACTTTATTCGGGTGCTATAGACGCCAACCACCCACGTGGTTGACAGTCCTCATTACCAACTCCAAGTTACGGTCTGTATGACTGGAAGTCCAACTTAACGAATCCAAATACAATATAAAGTACAACTCAAGTACCGAGCATCTACAGTTTAGTTAACAACTTAAACAACATAACTCATACATAAGAAAGCGTACTACTTAAAGTCTTGCCATGTGGACTACCCCTATGATAGTCACCCTTGCCTACTCTCCGTTATCGTCTGACACAAGACCTGAAAAAAATTGGGTGTAAAGGACTCAGCAAACTACGCTGAGTATGAACGTGTGAAGCCCGCATGTTGCCGGGCCACACGACTACTTGGTCAAATATTATTAATTCAATTTACATGCTCTAATAAAGCAGTAAAGTACACATCAGCACATCATAATACCATACACACTCATCGGTAGCAGAGCAATATCAAAAAGCAACCAAGCACAACTTGCAAGCAGCATAGCAATGTCAACACACAACCCAGCCCAAAAAGCTGCTAATGTAGCAACAACAATCAAGTAATTTATAGGACGTGTGCGTAGGTATATTATACCGTCGATCCTCACTATGGGATCATTCAAGAGGTTACGTATTGTTTTCTTGTTCTCATTACATATGTTTTCCATTCTTCTCTTGCACCGAGTCAGGGGATATAGATTAGATCCCGAGACTTCGTTATGTAGGTGCTATTCATTCCTTGTTTTCTTAAAGGATCACATTTGTGACTTTCTCTTGTTTGCTTGGTCTCATTACACAAGTTTTCCTTTATTCTCTGGCACCGAGTCAGGGGATATAGATTAGATCCCGAGACTTCATTATGTAGGTGCTAATCGTTCCTTGTTTCTTTAAGGATTATTTGTGAATTCTTTTATCACCGCACGATGGAGGACGTCTCCTCCATAGCTAGTCCCCCATTCCCGACACCCAGGGTCAAGGAAGCGGAAGTCACCTCTAGACTCCAGGATAAGCTTCACCAATTTGTCACTCCCCCATTCCCGACACCCAGGGTCAAGGAAGCGGAAGTCACCTCTGGACTCCGGGATGTGCTTCACCAAAATATATTCCATCATAGACGGTCGAAGGATCTGATGCAGATACCAACTCCCGATCATCCATACCGCGCGGCCCGAGCTGTTGTCTTCCCGGGTTATTCTCGTGTTTCACAGTTGATACTTTTCGTTTCATTATCATTATAATCTCGACACCATAGTGGGTGTCATTAGCGGTCCTCTAAAGTTAGAGAGGATTCGTCTCTTTGTATAGTTCTTTTGTTTTGTCTACGTGGTTCGTCATGTCTCACCCAAGGAGACTTGCTCTTCATTATGATTAATGAATAGACACCATAGTGGGTGTCATGGTAGTCCTCAATGGATTAGAGAGGAGTTCCCCTTATTGAGTTTTCTTTGTTTTCATAGTTCGTAGTAGTTCGTCTCAAGTTCCATAAACGAGAAAGGGACTAAACTACTGTGTGCGCGCAAGTAAAATGCCACAAGGATATATATAACACGCATAAAAGCAAGCCACAAGAAGCAATCCAATTTTCATGCTTTTAGTCTTAGAGTCATTGTCACACAAAGCACACAGCACACAAAGCAAACAAGCCGTGTAACACGGCAACATACGAACCACACATGTCCATACCTTATTCAGAAGCAAGAGTTGTCTCACAGACGGGATTCCCTGGTTGGCGTTCGTTACGGCCCTAACATTAATTAAAAACAGTTTGTCAGTTTATAATTTCATGTGACGACACTTTTCTAGTTTATCTCATTTATACCGGGTGTTATTCCTTAGGGATTCGCTGAAAGTACAGTTTGTTCTAAACCTTAGAACTTCGCAAGTATGCACCTTAGATTATTGTTTAACTCCTAGGACGTCTACATCGTCGTTGTATGAGTTAACTAAGTGTTCCCTCTAGATAATATTCTAGAGTATTTTTAAACGCTAATATGTAACAAGTTTACCTAAGACGGATTTTTAATTCGCCTAAGATGTATCCCCTCGTAACTGGGCATCCTAGTGCAGCTTAATAATCATAACTAACTTACTACAACAACCTACTTACATAAAACCTAAGCACCAAACTCATAACTCACAATTGGTACCTCTCTCCCCTTAGCTGAACTCTTAATCATAGAAGTTTATTTTTAATTCCCCCAAGTGTATTCCTTTCTTCCTAGTTATGTTAGCTATGGTTTAAGCTCATTATCAACACGATAAAACTCCTAAAATATTTCTGGAACTCGTTTATACCGAAGCTCAAAGTTTCAAAACCTGAAATAACGTTCTTGTGTATAACCGTATATTATCCCGTTTTTAATGTACCTGACGATGTTTAACCTTCCCACGATATTCCATCGGTTTATCTAAACGTATTAGGTCTGTTCTGGGTTCATTATTCACTCAACACTACACGTATACCATCTCTGGAAATTGTCCTTACTGCACATAAACCCCAGCAACTGAATCACCCATTTCTAAGCATACTCCCTTCTCGGTTTCTCTTCGAAATGCATTTAAAGTGATTTACTAACTTTCCCAAGTGTTTACCAACCTCATTAAGTGTCTTAGCTAGACTTTAAGTTTAATAACAAGCCATTACAACACTCTTAGTATGTCTGTACGTCAGTTATACAGAAACGACAGTATATCAAAATCTGAACTGACATCGGCACCTTACTTCTTCATTTCAGTTTTGGTTATCACTCTGTCTGCTAATCCATCCCAAAGTATTTACTTACTTGGTTACGTGTTTTCTAACTCAAAACAGACCTACAACAACAAGGGTCGCTTCTCTGAAAAGAAAACTCCTCACACAGGATCTGAAATGTTGCAGAACAGAAAAGACTGAAACTGCCTTACTACCTTCTATTCTTCTCTTTGTTTACAGATTGCCCTTTTCAATTCATCCCAAATAGCTGACTCAGTTACTTATGTATCCTGTCACGCTTCTAATCCCAAAACAACATTGGTAAAGCTACAGAAGCATCCAAATACTAACTGGAAAGAAATAGAAATATGAAACTGCTATCCTCTTCTTCCTTTTTTTTTGTGTTTGTTCACAATTAGATTTCCAGTTTCTCCTTGATTGTCTAGTTACTTAGTTAGTCGTTTAATCAAAGTTTTAAACTCATTACCACCCCATAACACTATTGGTAATGCTACTGAAACTTACCTTTACTAAAACAAAAGATTTCAGAGACTGAACAAAACCAAAAAAAAACTGAAACACCAAACTGGTACTACCTTTTCTATCATTCTCTTTATTCACCAAATCTGACTTCCAATTTCTCCTAGATTGATTTCCCACATAGCTAGGTGGTTTGGTGAGGTTTTGAATTCAAAACAGACCCAAAATCACTGGTCACAACCACTGAGTTGTCCCAGAACTGAATCGAAAAGACACTGAAATCATAACTCGATAATTCCATTACTTTGTTCTCTGTCTGTTCTTTAGACTGGTTTACATTTCCCTCCAGTAGTTTTACCCGCTTAATTATGTTTTATTAAAGCTTGACCCTCTACCCAAAACCACAGCAACATTGCCCAACTCAGATTCGCAAAACTAATAAGAACTTAAAATCTGAATTTCAAACCTCAAACTCTCCTCGGTGATTTTTTTTTTGCTGTTCTTTTCTTTCTGTCTTCCTTTTTACTTATTAATCGGGCTTCTATTTCCTTTCTTCACATTACTCACGTATTCACCAAGCTAATAAAGGGCTTTATTCTTACCTGAAGTTCATTAATAATCCACCCTGCGCTTTTACCCTCTCTAGATAATTAACAGACAGGGAACAATGTTGCAGAATTTGTAAACTGAACACAGACCCAGAATAACTCTTTTAATCCTACTGAACTTACTTATGCTGAAGCAAGAAGTTGCACTATCTGTAAACTACTCCTGTTTTAATATGCCGCTGGTTTTCCCTAGCACCTCTTCTGTTTTTCTTTTCTTTCTTTGATCTTCTTTTTTTTTGAAACAGCTCAACACCAGTTTTCAGTTAAATGCATCAGTAAGGATTTAAGCTTATTTCAAACCCAATACAACACTCACATCCCTCCTATCATTTTTGTTTACAGGGCCTGACTACAGAAGCAAAGCTTATAACTCAATAACTAGCTCCTAGTATATCAGGTCTGCTAATTCACCCCAACCAACACATAACCAGTTTGTTTTTCTTTTGGAATTTACTGTCTTAATACCAATAGATCTTTCCCAGCTTACTCACCCACTTAGCTAGACGTTCTAATGAAAATCTAAACTCAGAAGCAGCAAGAACCAACCCTCAGGAACTTCATTACTCAGACTCAGAATAAACTACAAACCTGAAACTGGAGCACTGTTATTTCTGTCTTTGATTTTGACTGTCTTCAGTTTACAAACTCCCCTACTGGTTTACCCATTTGGCCACACCCCTTAATATAGTTTTGGCTTCGAAACAACCCCAAAGAACTTTGCCAAGGTTACAGTATTATCCTCATACTGAAACTATGAACACTGCACAACCTGAAACAACTGAAACTTGAACTTATATATATATATATACATTCTTCTTTCTGTTTTGTTCATCGGTTTGGTATTTACTTCCCTTACGATATTTAACTACCTAATTGTCTTTTCAGTGTGGTTAACCCCCAACCACACGAGGCATTTACTCCTGAGAAGTTAGTAACAGAAGCACAAGAAGATTTCAGAATCTGAAACCTCACACCTGATAACTTCACTACGTTGTTTTCTGTAGGTTCCAAATTCTGGTTTTCCACTTCACCTTGTACACGATTTGCCTTCCATTTTCTCCCTAATGCTTACACACATAGTTAGATGTATTAGCAGGATTTTAAGCTCTTAACTACCCAATGCCACACAGTACTGATAGCACTACTGAGATGCTTTTATACAGAAACAAGGCTTCTAAACTAGGAACGCTTAACTGATGGTACTTTACATTTTTTTTGTTTCTAATCTGGGTATCAGTTTAGAAATAACTCACCCCTGTGATAGCTTAGTTGAGTTCCCTTAGTTGATCTTTGGCACACCGCGAGGCTTCCAGCTCCAGATTCACTCGACAACAACTGAGGAAAGATCACCTAGGAGTTTGCATGCTGAGAAAAAGAGGAAGAGGATTATTCTCCATACTGTTGGGCAACGGCAGGTGAACAAAGCAGGGGAAATTTAATACCGTTTCACCTTGTTGTTTCCTTTACTTTCCTGAAATGACTTGCTTCAGGTTTTCCAGAGTTGAAGCACACCAAAGTCGGCTTGCGGTAGAGATTTTGAGGGCTTGAGTTATTATCAAGGAGTAACGGTTTTCAGAATACAAGTAGCTCAAGCAAGAAAAAAAACAGAAGAACACTCGTGATTATCTGTTTTACCTTCACGCGTGAGTAGGGAAACAGAGGGGAAAAGAAAACCTCTGGGCAAGTGTTTACCGTGGCATGTGAATGTAGATAAGAAAAACTGGAGCAAAGGTTTTCAATCAATATCAGAGGCAAGGGAAGGTTTCGTGAATGATGTTGCAGTTCCCTTCTCGCATGGCAAAGGAAAACAAGAGGCGGTAGGGAACCCTTGAGTTGCTACTTGCGTGGGCATGCAAGCATGAAGATAACAATGACTGAGGAGGAGAGTTATTCAGGTGGCGCAGGACAAGGAAAGACTGAATGCGAGAAAACCAATTAACTGGCAGTGGGATAAAGTTCCAATGAAGTGCCTCGTGGAAATTAAGAACAATAAAACATGGTCTCTGATGTGTGAGATTTAAGTTACAAGAGGGTATGAAGAATAGATTAAATTATTGGGTTAGGAGGTGTTGTGTCTTTTTTTTGTTTACAGAGATTAGCGGGGGAAATTCCCTGCAGAAGAATACATTTGTCGTCGCCTATTTGTGTTGATCACCGTACACTACAGAGAGATTGAGAGGGCGGGAAGCTTAAGAGGGGACAGGGATTTGTGTCTTCTCAAGTTACAAGGAATGATGGGCTCTTGAATAAACAAAAGCTCCTGTCGTTGAGCTTGCAAGGCATGGTCTCTGTAATTTTGTTGTTTGATCGGGTGCTGAAACTGGTAAGGAGGAAGACTGCGCTACAGAGAGTGCGGTGTGTTTCTATCTGTGTTGTTTTTTCTTTGTTTACCTTAGTTGATTCAGTACTAATGCCAATTAGCGTGAGTTAGTAACTGAATACGAGCACAGCTCAATCGGTTAAGCACTTAGGGGAAGTACGGGAGGTCTCGGGTTTGAAACCCAACGGGAGCGTCTTTGCTCCCTTTTTTTTCCTTTTCTTTCTCTTTGTTTTCGTATAGGCCATACATTATTATTTATATGTGTACGACTATATATTATAACATGTGACTCTATATATTTTTGTAACGCAATTATGCAGCGTTATTGTTTTTATTACAGCGTTACGGTATTGTAACGTTACGTACATATATTTCGTGTTCATACATATATATATGTACTAGCTTAAATGGTTCGTACGTTATTTTATGTCCATATTATAAAACATGTTATGATTTTATGCGTTTAATATTTAGGGGTATTTCAGTTTTGGCCTGTCCTTGAATTCAAAAAGTCTTATAACACACTTAGCCACAGGAGTAAATAATGAGAGTGAACTGAAACCTAATTCAGGAACAAGACGAAAATAAAACTTTGATCACAGAACATAAAGGAATCATATCAGAACTTAAATTTTGTTTTAGGCTATTAGAATTTCTGGTTACAGCATAAGCAACTTCAGAGGGTTTAAACCGTATCACCTTGGGTGTGTTTTGAGTCAAATCCGAATACACTACCTAAACAAGTGAGGGAAGCTAAGGAAGAGGTTAGATAACAGAAAAACATAACCACAGAAAAACATTACAGCAGTTGCATAGTTTCTGTTACAGATTTTATTTTGTTGCTTTCTGTGTAAAGAACTTCCTGAATTGTGGTCTATGTCTTTGGGGCTGCTATGAAGATTAAAACAATATCAAAACACCTAAAGGAATAGCTAGACTATTGGGGAAGTAAAAACCTGATGAGGGAACATAAGAGAAACAGAAGAGTAAAGCAACACCAATTCCAGAATTGCAATCTTGTTTCAGTTTCAGTTTCTTACCAGTTCAGTGTTTGGTTATTTTTATGTCTGTAACAACTTGTCTTGGGTTTGGTTTGGGTTTAGAATTTTGATAGAACACTTAGGTAACTGGGTCAATAATTTGGGAAGAATTGAGAATCAAACACATGAACTAACTGAGAGGAAAAGAAATGGAAAAAAATCGCATTTGTTGCAGAGTTTCTGCTGCAGTTTGGTTTCTGTATACTCAGTTTTCAGTGGCACCAATGGGGTTGTTTTGGGGTTGCCTTAAGTCTAAAATCTCGATGAATCATTAGCTAAGTAGGTAAGGAGTAAGGAGGAGTATCCCAGTTTAGAAAACAGACAGAGAAGAAAACAAAAACACATATCAGTTTCTGTTTTGGTTACAGTTTCAGGAATTCCGTTTCTGTATAACTATGCCACAGGGAGTATGAGCAAATGGCATTAAGTGGTCTAAGAGCTTAAAACATAGCCAACTCACGTAACTAATAGGTGATCATTTTAGAAAGGAAAGGGAAAAGAAAACTGTAAGCCAAACTATCAAACAGAAAGGAAAAAGAAAACAGACGAGAGGGATCAGTTTCCTTGCTGTCTTAGCATCTTCCTGTCTAGGGATAAGCAGGTCCCTGTAAGATCTAAAGTGTATAAACACCATGAATTAAGTAGCTAGATAATGGAAGAGAGAGTGGAGAATAAATCAAACCAAAGAATGAGAAGTAAAACAGAAGAGGACTAAATTAGCAAACCTAGTGCATCAGTTTTTCCAGATTGGTTTGGAGATGCATGACCTTCTGTATAGCAATGTTACAGAGAGTATAAGAGGATGAAATTGGTTGGTTCAAGAAGTTAACACCTTGCTAATCCACATAGCAAGGTATATAAGCATTTTGGGAACTGATTTATAACCAGAAAAAGGGGGTTTAAAGAAGAACTATGCAGAATTGGTATTTACAGTTCCTACAGTTTTAGGTTTTTGTTAAATGAGTTTTTCAGAGATGTCAACTTCATTGTCTTGAGTGGTCTTTAATCTCAAATCCTTCCTAGTACAATTATCAAGTGGTGTAAGAGTTTTGGGAAGTTTTGTAAACTGAACAACAACTAAATAAAGACTTGAAGAAGGGATACATCATTAATGTTTTCAGTTTTTTTCTCAGAATTTGGTTGCCTCTGTATAAGAATGATACAGATAGCTTAAGAGTGTTAGAGAGGGTTAATAATGAACCCAAAACACTTCTAAGAGGGTGAACTAGGCTGGTACATTCCTTGAAAGTTTTAGGAATAAATTGAATAACCCAAACAGGAACAATAAAGAAGAGATACACTAATATTGTCTCAGAATTTTCGATAACATGTTCCTTATGTATAAGTAAGCTACAGAGGGGGGTTAAGTTGTGATACAGTCTCAAGTTTTATGATCTATGATAAATGTGGTGGAATAGTGATTTTTGAGAGAGGATGGGATATGAAAGAAATGGAATCTGATATGTATATATAATACCGGTAACCAGTGCAAGATGTTGTCAAACCGTGGGTTACATTCTACTACAAGGTTCTGATGTCATAAAATTAGATACTTACAACATGTCATAAGTCATGTGGATTAAGGAGAATTATGTAATAACGGGCTCAAATGTACCAAATGTGTATATCATTCTCGGTACATGCATAAAACTACCAAAACCATGTGCTATAAGCCTAATGACATACAAACATCATACTATATAACATCATGAACCAAGTGTAACACTAAATAATATGGTGGTCAAAAGTATAGTATATAAAACTATACATGCTGGCGCATGCATATATTCATATACCGAAAATGAAGATATAAACTATAGAAAATAATGACATAAATACTAGGGGTGACATATGATTTTTGAAATGGTTTAAATAAACCTTGCACAAAGATTTACATGTACATAATGTAAAGTTTCTTATTTCATTAAGAAAACAAGTATATACACACATATGTATATGGGCGCAAGTGACATGCATATATAATATGGTTTATAAGCCATATAATGGAAGATAATAAATGTTAGCTTAAAACGTATAATTAGATACTATTAAGTCATAAGGTTTTACACGAATACTACTTGTCGCATAAATGAGCAGATATATGACGTAAGGTATATCAAGAAAATAATCTAACATACCCTGTAAAGCAACGTTGCATGGAATGCACGTCATATAACAGTTGAATTAAATGTGCAAGAACGAACGGAGGTATATAAAGCGTAACGCTCATAAAAATACTACTAGCAGGAAAATATAATTTCCTATGTTAGAAAACGTTAATGGCGACGTTCGTATAATGATCGACGTCTTCGCTAAACCGAATATTGATACTTACTACGAGTAAGGAATTTTTAAAGATAACAATACTTTAACTTGTAACAGTTGAAAATCCGGGGGCGTAGTACCGGGATTACAGACGTTATTCAGAAAATACCGAATCATACTGTCATGTGGATTGACATTTAGCGTTCCTTGTATTTCTAGATCGCCCTTTAGACGTGCGCACTCGATAGCCTTAGCGGTCTACACTGCGCGACCTTGACACGGTGTACGGTATGTAAAGGGGTTTGATCCGGGTTGTCCTGAGGAATTCCTCGGGCTCGGATTTGTTTGATAAATAACTTTTGTGAATGTATGTATGTGATTTATGTGTGTGATGGGTAGCTATGTTTACTGCATTATTTATTTATGCACGAACGTCCTACGAGACTAATACTACGTCGACTATAGATCGACTTATACAAAACTACATATGCGAAATGTGTGATTGTGACCACTGTTGCCTAACCTAATACGCTAAGTATTACGAGTATGTAGTTACAACCTAAGTAAAACACTTAGGAACGGGACTCAACATTGTCGGTCTCTAGAGCTTTGACTCAAACGTGAATGCTACCTAGAATAATTCTAGGCATGCGTAAGACCCATAGGGCCGCCAACAAATTAAGTGATGTTCTCCATAACTAAAACTGTAACTGACTATCTAACTAACGAAGTTAACAGTGGAGTGTGAATGAATGTGATGATGTACCTTAATCCAGACAGTCACTGGCTGCTGGTCGCGCGTAGAGATCTCTTGGGTTATCCCGTATCGGGTTTACCCTAGTTAATCCTGAACGAACCTAGATAGATCGTCAGGCGGAGTGTGCTACCGTTGGCACCAGGCGCTTGGCCACCTAAATGGACGCCTTTACAAAGGCAAAGTGAAATAGTCCCAGAGTCTTCAGATGATCAGGGCAATGAGCACCTTGTGTGTACGTGGGACTACTGTCCAAGTGAGTATATTTCGGGTTGTCCTAATTGACGCCCGACAGTGCTAACTAAACCAAATGATATGTGAGGGCCCGGGGGGCCGTGTGTTGTAATAAGTGATGATGCTAACATACGATGAATGAGTTATCAATGCTATTGTATTGTATGATGTGTGACATTGCTGCGTATATTTATATGTGACTGTTTGGATTGGATGGATGGTGATATAATCATGCATGTGATTACAGTATTTATTATATCTGTAAAATGGTAAAGCATGAAATCAAGCTAATATCAAGATGGTTAAAAATGACAAGTGACCAATAGGGTCCCGGCCCGGCATACTCAGCGTCTATCGCTGAGACTACACTTATTGTGCAGGTTGTTGATCTTCGTTGAAGCCGAAGTGCGGGAACAGGGTAGCTAGAGTTACTTTAATTATTGTGTAAGGAATTTATTGTAAAACGATATCGGTCTGTGGATGTATGACAGTACGGTTGTATTCATGTTGGATTTGGGTAGATGCTCACTTGTCGACTGTTATGGATGTGGACTTAGTATGATGTATAGAATATCTCGTTGTCACAGCGGTTTAGTAGTGTTGTTGTCTTAGTGTTGGATCTAGTTTCTGTTCATTACTCGCATGGGCGAGTAACGGCAAGTGACACCCGAGTGAGTTGTAAAGTTGATGATTATCCTTCCGCTGTAGGACGTCTTATTTTTCTGTTAACGTGAGTGACTTTTACGCATTGTTTCTGAGGGGTGTTACAAAAGTGGTATCAGAGCGGAGTACCGCTCTGATGACGAGATACTAGGTTAAGACAGTGAGCTTAGGACTTGGGAAACACGGGGAACGTTTGTGAGGTACGAAACGTCTTTGTCTCAATGGAATTATGTGTTAGCAGAGCCCTTGGCTTGCAAGTGTTAACCCTTGAGGCTCACAAATGAGTTGATTATAATATGGTGCGTTATTGGGAAGACGAACGGTAATACTGAATTTTAGTGGTGGTGTGAGCCAGGAAGCTGGCCAAGGGCATAAGCGCCCAGGAATATTACCCCGTTAAGGGCCGGCTGAGAGCTCAGCCAGGAGGAGACACAAACTTCATAAGTACATTCGCGACGGTCCATTTCCATGTGGAGGTCCAGGACGGACCACCGCCGACAGTACCCCTCCCACCACAACCCAATGAGTAGAATACAACTGAGACAAATAACCCCCGAATATAGGGGAGGGGGCTACCAAGCTCAACAGACCGTCTAAACGCTCTCACACTAAATGAATACTTCATACTCCTGTAACTTGAATAAAAACTCAATACCATAACACCCTTAACGACCAACCGTGGTAGCAATGGACGCCACCAGAGGCGAGTACGACTACTACCGTAACGTCGTGGAGAGGATCACCCAAGACATCAGGGCAAGTGGACCGGGAGCGCCATGGGCCCCGTGAGACCGTCGCCCGTAATGAGACCTTTAACCACCCTACCATTGTATCATAACACCAAACTGTGAAAGATATTATATTGAAAACATGGAAGAATTTTGTGAGTATACCATCCTGTTATGTTCAAACTCCAATCCTAATCTTGTGTACACACAATACCGTGACGCAAGAACCTTGAGCGTTATGCTATTATAAATCTAGCATGAGGGAGAACCTGGTCATTCTACTGACAAGGTGGTTAGGAAATTATCCAATCCAAATACCGTCCTTTTCATGAACAATCATTCTAACGGTACTTAAGCAACCAATGCAGCAGTAAGACAAACAAGTCGGAAACCGACAACTCTACTTGCATGGTGCGCTTGCCACTGCAAGCGCTGATTTAAACAATGTACCAATAATTTCGTCTACCCCGCGCACTTGCTACTGCAAGTGCTGCAACAACTACGACTGCAGCTACCACTGTTACTATCGTTACAAACAAATTCGGTAAACTGTGTAGACTAATGGTACAACGACATGGCTACCAATATTCACCAAACAATTGCACAACTCTAATATATAACTACAGGACTACAATTGTTGCAATAAACCGTTAATATACGAGGCCGACAACCTCTGGAGGACCCGACAAGTCCGAATAACGTAATAAAAATGGCACACTAGCCATTACAAATTATATCTACTAAGCAAGAACGAATCAAATGACACCGGCTTAAGAGCCAAGATAACATAATCTAATTATCAAACCATTTAAAGGCTGAATTGGAAGTGGAAGGTGAAACTTGATTCCCGGGGATCAAAGGAAACCAACTACAAAAATTGGGGTGGAAGGCTAGTTCAACACTGGTGCTGATCACACCAGGGTCGGATGACTCTTGAGACTCTTCACAAGTTGCCACAACTAATTACGGCCAGGATAAACAAAAACTGCAGTACACTAGTTACAAACAACTAGCAACAACGTAGCAATAAGATATTAAATAAGGAAACTTGTGACTAACAGTTTACACTGCATATATTAAACCATACAAATAAAAATTATGAAGAGAATACGATCGTATAACAAGCACTACCATATAGTTTCCAACTATGCCGTATGCTCAGTATTTGTATTTATTCACATATGCTTGCGCATCACATATATATACACTTATATTCATAATTCATGATTCATTCTCCTATATTATATGTCACATTTTTATCATCGTCTTAATGTAAGATGATTATTTGATTTGTTGCATTATATTATGCAATTTATATTAAGAACGTTATCTTAATATTTTGTAACATTTCAGGACATATATTTATAATTCCTAAGGTTTATTTTATACTAACCTTAGTTTATAAATTCTATTTTCTCATTAAATATTATAACCCATACCTTTAATAAAAACTATATTATTGCCGATCTAAATTCGTATTTCCTTCAACTCCTAATATTTTTCCATTATTACAATATTGCCACATATTTAATGTAACGTTATACATATCATATGTTATATTAATATATTAGTTTACTAACTATATTCATGTATACGCCAACCTGTGATGAACACCAGAAAATTAATAAAACGTATCAGTCCACAGATGGACCAAAAATAAAAAGAACAATTCTACCGTTATACGGCTATTACCAATGCCATTCGCAAAAATGAACGCGAATCAACACTGAACGCATGAATAATTACCACCTCTGGGCACTACCTTTACCAAGGAGTGCCATATACGGTTATGTACAATTCAAAACGAACAAACATCAAGATTAAGTTTTATGCGCATTATCAAATCATATTGATTACAAGACAAGTTCTAAGTAAAAGAATGGCTACCGCCATTGACGTTCTGTCATGTAAAATGATAACTATCAATATGTGAAAAAGACATGTCGGTTACTATTGTGACGATTATCAATGACGAATGAATGCATAGATCAAAACAATGGCAAACAACTACATCGATATTACAAAACACTCAACCGAGCGCTAAATAGCACAAATAAGAAAGTACCTAATGTACAAAAAAGGGCATGAGCCCAGGAGACCGGAAACACCGACTCCAATTACCTTTCGGGGTATATTACTAACATAACCATGTCTAAATTAATATAATGAAGTAAGAGAGATACGGTACACACCGTAAGCAATGTGAATAACAATGATGATTAACTTGCAGGCGCCAAACCGCACACTTAAAATATAAATAACTGCAGTTGCAAGTAACTAGCACTAAACAATAAGTAACAACAAAGACATTGCTTACTAGCCGAATACCAGAAGTATATACCAGCACGTGATGCAGTAGCATCAAGGAGAATGGTTGGAAAGAAAGAGTTAAATTGTTCAAGCTATTATGCAACCTACAATACACCCAATTAAAAGGACCAGAGAACAAATGTGAATACCCAAGTATGAGAACTTACCCTACGCCGTATCGGGAAGTATAGCTATGATATGATAATGATTAAAACTGGAGGAAAGGATTATGTATAGTACCCATGAAAATCAAGATAGCAGAACTGACATTGCTAGCTCAGCACCAATATTACACAAACCGATTGCAGCCATACAGACGAACCAACATTTAAAGTTCAACTGGTTAACAACCAAGTGCTGCCTCTATTGTATTACTAAGGACATGAGTCCAGGGAACAAGAATAATGTTTTCAACCACCATACCACCATGCTACTAGAACATTAGCACCTACGACAAGATAACCGACGGTGCAGACCAATTAACATCGAACTACAACACGAACATCCAACAAAGGGAGATTGACAATAGAATACTTCGCAATAGCCGTGTGACGGACACTACCAGTTTACTAAACGAGACATGGGACGACCGCACACCGATGGGAGCATGTGGGCCTGACAGACTTATTTATAAGTTAGTCAGGTAAGTAGTAATGTATCAGTATGGTACCCCATGCAAGTAGACAAGTAGTGTTAAGAACACGATAAGTAGTCAGCTCCGTACTACGGACAGTGATGCAAATCACCTCGAAGATGGACGAGAAGAGCCGCAATTAAACCAACTGGCTAGAGGAACCAGAAACCTACAACACAGAGTAGCATACCATACACAATGAGGACAAGAAGACCCTTCGAAGATGACGACGCTGATGACAGAAACTGGAAACCCACCGTATGGGTGTATAATACGTAGAACCCTCATAAGGATCATGCAAGTACTTACAATCCAGAGGAATCTACCAAATGATGTGAACTTAAATGCGTAACTACGCAATAATGGAAAACAAAGCTAGTACACTAACAGATGCTTTAACAAGAACATAAGCGTGATAATAACTAACAAACCGTCAAATCGACTGAAATGTGATGCGCGCGAAAGCGACAAACACGAACAGCTATCAATAATAAATGCGTGGGCGAACTTAGACGAGTAAAATACACAGAGAATATTGTGAAATGGAAGATGAAATTGTAGAACTCTAATACGAGCACAACATATGGATTTCCCTGACAGGAAGCAGGAAGAACCATACAAACGTTGTTGCTATAATATATATCAACACGAACAATGTGTTACTCGGAACAGAACCACCTGAGACTGGATGACAACCTTTATCTAAGTAGACATGAAGACTAGTACGTCTCGGTACTACCAAGAAAGTGCAAAGAGCACTAAGACTAATAATACCCAATCATATGACAACTCAAGCTGAAAGTCAATGAAGAAGATACCGAAGATGCTACTAATCCTAACGAGGGGAGATACAACAATACAAGGAATCAAACTGAGCCTATGTTAATGGATCTACACCTCTGTAAGAAGCGAGTGGACCCATTACAACGAATTTGGGGGAGAGCACAAACACGTGCCTCACCCTTTATTGTTTTGGAGCCCGAGGGCTAGAGTCATACCTGCCTCTCTGAGATGAGAACAGTCTACTCAAAGATGAGAGAGAACTCTATGAAAGCCAAGTATCCAGCGCTCCTTGTGGAGCGGCTGTTGAATACATGTGGGGTACGGGGGCGTAAACCTTTTTAAGGGGGGTAGAGCCTCTTGGCGGTGCACATGTTCGTGCACATGTTTGCACTAAATTCATGCGGAGCATACGGTAGTTTGTTGGTATGTTGTTAGTATGCGGGGCATACGATGTTTGTTGGTTTGTTTCGTACGCGGGGCATACGTTGGTTGTTGATGTCGTTTGTTCATTTTGTTGGTGTTGTGTGGTACGTGGGGCGTACGTTGTTAATTGTTGTGTGTGATGTGCACTTGTTGTACGTATCATATGAAATACTTGTGGGAATGATGTGTTTACTTCCATGTATGTAGTACCTTTCTCTATGATTTGTGTGATATATATATATATATAGTACCTTGTAGATTGATCACATATGGTATCGTCTAGATACAAAATAAATCATTAGATATGGAATGTGGAATGATGGCATGGTATGGACACCTCGGGGAGGTTGTCAGGGTTGGTAGAACTGATAGGAAATAATGGTGCTAATGGATCGCCTACATCCATATGTTTGAATTAACGCCACAAATGATGGCTATATGCTGTATAAGTGCAATACGATGTGTGTAAATGATATATCACATAGATATACATATGGGATTATGGGTAGTTATTAATACACTTATTTAAGTAAAGCGACTTCGGGATGAAGTCTTTTTAAGGGGGGTAGATTGAAATACCCCTACTTAATTAAACATGATTTAAACATATAATTAACTACATCAAGGTATAAACAAACAATTTAATGTTAATACGGTCACGCACTTATATACATACGTATATATATGTACATATACACAACGTTACAATATTATAACGTTGTACATATAACTAATAACGCGACATGATGATATAGTCGCATTGGTACACATGACCGAAAACATATAGCTAAAACACAACAAATAAAATAGTCGTATCCGTATATAAGTATAATCAATAATGTGACACGACAAATAAAATAGTTGTACCCGTATAAAGGTATAATCAACAACGTGACATAACAAAATAGTCGCATATATACAAGGAATGGGCATAATTAAGGGTGAAACAAAAAAAAGAGCAAACATGCTCTAGCCACGATTCGAACCCGAGACCTTTCGTACCTTTCCCGAAGCCTTAACCGGTTGAGCTATGCTCGAATTCAGTAATGTATACCAACAGACTAAAACTAGTAGCAGACTATTACTACAATTACAAAAAAAAAGAGGGACCAAACATACCTTACCGATTCCTTCTTCCTCCTCGATACAGTGAGATCGAACAAAAAAAAACTAGAATTGAAAATATGAAAGTCCACTCACCCGCATTCCCAACTTGAGTCGACAGGATTGTTGTTTTTTTTTCTTCAATGCCCATGACGCTTGGTAACTTGCGCACCATGGTTAGGCTCAAATTGCCTTGGAATTTACAGCAAAGATTGTTTAAACTCTGAGCCATACGCTCCTGCCTCTATCATCCGATTAATACTCCATTCCAGTCTCGTTTCTCCTCGCTTGCATGCCCACACCAACAGCAAGCCAAGAACAACCGCTGTTACTCCTACGTGAAGGTAAGCTAAGCCTCTTGACTCTTCTTCTATCTTCTTGATTCTTTCTTCCTCTGACCCTAAGCTTTAACTACGACATATAAATCTCCATCTGTGAAGCAGTAGATCAAGTACCTGTCTACCCTTTGCATTGCCCGATTGGTGTGTTTAAACCTGCACACCAGATTGACTATGATAGATCAGCAAGGTAAGAAGGGAAGGTTTTTGTTACTGCAGTTTCCTTTATTCTCCATTCTCGGTTCAAAAGTTGTAGCTTGTGACATCTCCCTCTGTCTTCTCCATATTAGTGTGTTAAGTTCCCTTGGAGAGATCACTTTGATAGCGAGCAAAATCCCCATCCAACTAGCCTCTGATCAAGGTAAGAAGAACTGCTAAAGAAAAAGAAAATCTGTACTTCTTCTTGCTGGTTAAAGAAACTAAAACAAGTAACAACTGAACATAGCATTTGGGTTCTGTCCAGTTGAAAGAAAATACTGGAGAGCACAGTGCGCCAAGGAGCTACCGGGAGGAACAACCAAGATAAGGAGGTAAGCCTTTCTTAAGCAAATTCCATAACCAGAAACTAAACCAGCTATCAAGTTCAGTATTAAGCAATCGAATCTGTAATTTTTGTTTCTGTATAACAACTTTCTGAGGCTGGATTCTTGCTGTTTTATGTAGTCTTGAGTTACTAATACATTATAATCTTATAATACACCTGACTAAGTCTCTATGCGTGAGGGTGTGAAGAAAGAGAAATAAAAACAGATCATAACTAGAAAAAGGAAAGAAAACAGGAAACAGATGTAGCAGTTTATGCTTCTGTTTCTGGTGAAATTTTCAACTGCTGAGAAGCTTGTGTGTGTGAGTACTTACATTGCAGAAGTAGTGTGAGGGTAGTAAGGGTTAGATAGAAACTAAAAACCCCAATAAAGCACATAACAACATAGGTTGGCAATGAAAGAAAATTGAAAAGAAAACTAGGATTGAGAATTCTCAGAAAACCGATAGAAGTTAACAGGTTTTGATGCTTCAGTTTTAAGTCCCTAAGATGTTTGTGTTCTATATAGTTGGCTTGTATTGTGAGTTAAGGAACCTAAAACATTCTAACACACCTAAGTGAGAATAAGAACATCTTGAAGAAATTAAAACCCAACCTGATGCACAACCATGTAACAGAGAAGAATCATGCATCAGTTTCTTTCTGTCTGTCTGTTTTCAATTCTGAATTCTTTGAGTTTCTGTGTGAAGATTTTACTGGAGAGTTTCCTAGGTGAGTTTTGGCCTGTCCTTGAATTCAAAAAGTCTTATAACACACTTAGCCACGGGAGTAAATAATGAGAGTGAACTGAAACCTAATTCAGGAACAAGACGAAAATAAAACTTTGATCACAGAACAGAAAGGAATCATATCAGAACTTAAATTTTGTTTTAGGCTATGAGAATTTCTGGTTACAGCATAAGCAACTTCAGAGGGTTTAAACCGTATCACCTTGGGTGTGTTTTGAGTCAAATCCGAATACACTACCTAAACAAGTGAGGGAAGCTAAGGAAGAGGTTAGATAACAGAAAAACATAACCACAGAAAAACGTTACAGCAGTTGCATAGTTTCTGCTACAGATTTTATTTTGTTGCTTTCTGTGTAAAGAACTTCCTGAATTGTGGTCTATGTCTTTGGGGAGGCTATGAAGATTAAAATGATATCAAAACACCTAAAGGAATAGCTAGACTATTGGGGAAGTAAAAAAACCTGATGAGGGAACATAAGAGAAACATAAGAGTAAAGCAACGCCAATTCCAGAATTGCAATCTTGTTTTAGTTTCAGTTTCGTACCAGTTCAGTGTTTGGTTATTTTTGTGTCTGTAACAAGTTGTCTTGGGTTTGGTTTGGGTTTAGAATTTTGATAGAACACTTAGTTAACTGGGTTGGAAGAATTGAGAATCAAACACATGAACTAACAGAGAGGAAAAGAAATGGAAAAAAATCGCATCTGTTGCAGAGTTTCTGCTGCAGTTTGGTTTCTGTATACTCAGTTTTCAGTGGCACCAATGGGGTTGTTTTGGGATTGCCTTAAGTCTAAAATCTCGATGAATCATTAGCTGAGTAGGTAAGGAGTAAGGGGGAGTGTATCCCAGTTTCGAAAACAGACAGAGAAGAAAACAAAAACACATATCAGTTTCTGTTTTGGTTACAGTTTCAGGAATTCCATTTCTGTATAACTATGCCACAGGGAGTATGAGCAAATGGAATTAAGTGGTCTAAGAGCTTAAAACATAGCCAACTCACGTAACTAATAGGTGATCATTTTAGAAAGGAAAGGGAAAAGAAAACTGTAAGCCAAACTATCAAACAAAAAGGAAAAAGAAAATAGACAAGAGGGATCAGTTTCCTTGCTGTCTTAGCATCTTCCTGTCTAGGGATAAGCAGGTCCCTGTAAGATCTAAAGTGTATAAACACCATGATTTAAGTAGCTAGATAATGGAAGAGAGAGTGGAGAATAAATCAAACCAAAGAATGAGAAGTAAAACAGAAGAGGCCTAATTAGCAAACCTAGTGCATCAGTTTTTCCATATTGGTTTGTAACACCCCAACTCCATCCAATTGTGGTCTCGCAACTTAACAGCATATATATACATGTCACAGCGGAATTCTTTACAATCCAGGACCTTGCCACGGCCTGACTACAGAATATACCGAACATTAGTACAACAATCTTAACCATTACATATTCTTCTTACAATCCTCTCAACACCTATACAGCTTACTAACTCAATTGCCATACGAGTGTACATGCACAACTCGTAGGTCACACTTAATCCTTAACACTTGTATCCTCTTCTTACTCTTGCGACGGCCGCTTCCTGATGTACCTGTGTAGTAAAAACAGCCCCCAAAGGGGGTCAGCACGAATGCTGGTACGATCCCCTCATGGCCCCAAGCTAACGTGGCTACGACGACTAATTGTCGATAGCATGGAGGTTGATTAGATGCACAATAATAGTAATGCAGTAAACAACAACTCAGATATGAACAATCAAGTTCACACGCAATGAACGACTTAAATGCGTTCCCTTAATTAGAGAGTTAATTATTTAACTCCTTAAGTAATGTTCCCTCTTAATCTTAGTCCAACCTTATCTCACCTCAATCTTAGTCTTATCTTAATCTTAGAAACAACCATCCTTTAATAAGGAGTGGATGTCACTTATCTTAATCTTAATTATACAAATCATCCTTTAAAAGGAATGATTGTAACTTATCTTAATCTATAATCTTATCTTAACTTAATCTTAACTTAACAATACAAATCATCCTTTAAAAAAATGATTGTAACTTATCTTAATCTTAAATACAAATCATCCTTTAAAAGGAATGATTGTAACTTATCTTAATCTTAACAATACAAATCATCCTTTAAAAGGAATGATTGTAACTTATCTTAATCTTAACTTATTCTCAGAATACAAACCGTTCCTGGAGGGGAATGGTTGTAGCCTAAGTCCAAACCTGGGATTTAGGTGATCCCACCGCACCATCTTAATGCCACCTACCCTGGACGGGAATCCAGCGTAGCTGAGCCGGCAACCGGCCCTAGGCTACAAGTCCGAAGACAAGTCCTTAAGCGGAGGGCGGATCTGATTCAGATACCGTCCCCCTTTTTCCTTAGCATGCATGACCGGAGATCGGTCCCGGGTTTCCTCACTCAAGTTCCAGTTAGTAATAGTCTCAAGACCATGTTTGTTGGTTAACCTCTTTCGGTTCATATCGTCCCTTATTAGGGGCGTTCCTTAGTCTCACTCAATTTCTTACTAAACATTGGTTAGTAAGTTCTCACGGTATGTTGTGTTAGTTTTCAAACATCACACAACCATACAATAATATAATATATTCCGGTTGCATGCTTTATCTTGTTTAGTGAGCACACAAAAACAAATAGCACACAAGCCGAGGGACACCTCGTTCAAGCAGGTCACAAGAGAACTGTACCGTTCACCGTTGGCCGTTCAGTTGCTTAATCTCTTCCGGAGTCCAATTTCCAAGTCCTAAAACATTCATTCAGTTTTAGGTTGTTAATCACTTAACTCAATTCAACTTACTTATCTTACTTAACTTACTTAACCCTTAATGACTCCAACCTAACACCTCTTAAGTCTTACAACTTAATCTTACAAACTTAATCTTAAACTTTTAAGTTATTCTTAACTTAATCCCTTAGGTCTTTATACCTCTAATCATCATTGCCCCCTTAATGGGGTACCATTAATACCACTAAACTCTCTTAGGGTTTCTTTCTTTTTTTTTTTTTTATGGTCCGACCGACCCACCGACCGACCCACCCCCTGGGTAGGTCGGCTGCAGAGAACATCCTTCACAGTTTCAGCCCGACCGACCCAGACTGGGGTCGGTCCCCTGGGTAGGTCGGCTGCAGAAACTTCCCATATATTGTCAAACTTTCTCCAAATTTTTCCTCAAGCCTCCTAATGTGTTCTAACATCATTTGGCACATCAAACCACCTTATAACCTCCACCAAACTCATTAAAACAACTTCCAAAGATCTTCTCAAACATTTGCTCAATTCTTACAAACACTCCTAACACTTATCATATAATTCCTTACATTACCAACTTGTATCTTTACCAAAACTTCAACCAACCCAAGTGTTCCCTCCTTAACAGTTTGGGCACTTCATAAACATTATTTTCCATCTTCAGTTCATTTACCAAAACTTCCTCAAGTCATCTTACATAACCATGCACAAATTCCTCTCTTTTCCATTTGTTACTCATCATTCCTAAACTCTTGGGCATACCTAAACATTTCTTGTCATCCTCTTAGCACCTTAACCTTGTTCTTCTTTACCTTAACTATACTACACCCTCCTTGGACATTTCCACCTCCTTTTCTCACTTACTCACCATTATCACGATCATACGCTCTTTTACATTCCTAGTCATTTTCCTTGATGACTTACAACATCCTCCTACCTTTTTCACTCCCATCACCCAAGTCCACACATTACCATTCAACTAAACCTTACTAGTCCACCACTAACATCATCACACTTACACAAGGTTCTCAAAACTCTCATTGTCTTACTCTCTAGTTCATACCTAAATCTCCTTAAGGCATTATACACCTTTCCTTAAAACTTATGCACAAGTCTTACACTCCTCATACCATGACTTTGGTGTGTTCAATACACCCACCTAAACTCTAACTTCCTCATAGACCATTCTAGGTCATTCTCATCCTTAAGAACTCCTTAGTTAACTCATTTCCACTCAAATTCTTCATAATGACTCCTAGTAAATCCTAGGTCATATTAATTCACCACCATCACCTAAACACTTATTTTCTACTCAAATTTCGCCATAGCTCCTCTAGTATATTCTCATGCCCAAATGCATTGTTTTTCTCACACAATAATCTCACACACACACCAAGTCCTTTCTCATCTTATTTTCTCACCCAAATCAACTTATTCACATCATACTCATATATTGCAATAATCTTAAATTGCATAGCACTAAGGCTCTTAAATGACATGGCTCTTAGGCCCTTAAATGACTTAAACTTTAAACACTGAATTTCCCATATATAAAAGCCTTCAACCTGCAAATACACCCATCAATCTCATAGTAGTTATAATGCTCTAAAATCCACCTTAAACTTATACTACTAACTCATTCTCATTGGCTCCTTAGTCACAAGTTCACAAGCTTATTTAAGTTCTTTTTCTTAGGTTATATAACCCAATACACAATGTAAGCTCTAAGCCACATTGGTATCCACTTAAACTCATCCCTTAAAACTTAAACCACCATTAGGTAAGCATTTTACCTTGTTTTCTCAAGCTTATCTTAACTTCCTCCTTAGACCTTCTTCTTGCATGAATCTCGGCCACCACTTAAATTCCCCTTGCCAATGTTCTAATCAATTATACATATGACTCATATGAGTACTAAACAATACACTAACCTCAAGGAATAAAAACCTAGGTTAGAAATGTGTTCTAAGGCATAAAAGTGGATGATTACCTTTGAAGTCTCAAGGTAGACTTTGGCATTGAATGAAATAGGACCTCCACTAGTCCTTGGTGAATAAATCAAGCTAGAACAAGGCATAAAAACAAGGCCCCATGAGTAGAAATTTTCGGCCATGTAGAAGAAATGATGGAAACTTGGTTTTTCTTACATTTTCTTTACCTTAAGAGAATGGAGAAGCTAATGAGCTCTTCAAACTTGGTTTTCCTCCATCAATGGAGTTTCCTCTGGCACCAAAATGGAGCTTTGAAGGATTTGAAAAGATAGGAATGAAGGCCTTGATCTAACTAAGAGAAATCTATGCTTACTTTTCGATTTGGAGCAAAGATGAACATTTGGTGAGCAATTGAAGGTGAAGGCACCATGGATGGAGCTCTCACGGTTTGGAGCAAAAGAAGAGAAAAGAAATCGTGTGAAGAAGAGAAATGAAGAGAGAGAAGAAAAAGGTGGCTTATAAGAGATTTTGCTTTAATAAAGCAAATAATACTCTTTTACTTATCTCTTCTTTTCTTCCTTATTTGACTACTTATGGTGACTCACCCTCCTTTAAAAACCGGCCCCCTACCTTAAATAAGGCTAGTCATGGTCTTTGTTGACCAACTAATTAGCTATATTGATTAAAACTTAAACTAGTCACTATTTGGCACTATTCACTAATCAGTGCACATATTTCTGAAATTTTTGATTTCCCATTGATTTAGACCTCCTAATGTGATACTAATTAGTACACATGTTGATTAAAGAGTAATGATGGACATTTAGCCACTCAAAACTCAATTCTAAGACAATTTCTCAAAAATGTGCTTTAAGACTTCTTAAAGCACATTTTGTGTTTTAACTTGTTTTCAAGCTTGGTTTTCTTTGCTAATTGATTTAAAATGTCCATTCATATTACTAAGTCTTATATGGTATTTGGGCTAATCAAAGTCACTCCAAGCTTAGAGCACGTTTTTGCCCTGATTGCCTTAAGGCACTTTCTTGTGTTTTCCTTGGTTTAAATTGTCTACCAATCTTTCTAAGGCATATTATAGCCTTACTACATCATAATTTGATGTTCACTTAGCATACTTAGGTTTGGGGTATTTCAATCTACCCCCCTTAAAAGAACTTTGTCCTCAAAGTTCCCATGCATCTTATCTCATTAGAATACATGTCTTACCTCATTCCTTAGATCATATAGATCATACTTATGTATACTTAATCTCATTGGATCATTAGATCCGCCATATCCTTATACTTAAATATCACACAACATGCTTAAGCATGTATAGCACTCAAAATTCTTTTTGTTCCTTTTGATGATTAAAACATTCACATAACTTCCAACGTATTCTCCCATGTCACCGGTCCGTAGACAATGGCTCATTCGTCCTCGTCACCATGGGCCAGAATACAAAACACGCTGCTCTCCCCATGTCACCGGTCCGAAGACAAAGGCTCGTGCGTCCTCGACTTCATGGGCGAGACTCAGTAAAAAGGTAATCCTTTTTACGAGTCATGTGAGGAATAATTCCTCTAATTAAAAACAATCAACTCCAATTTCATTTTATCCTAAGGCCTCTATCCTTAGTGTGATTTAATTGTGACCACTGGTAGGGAGTTTCAGGAATATCCTACCCTGATGTGATCAGCATCAGTGTAGAACCATCCTTCCACTCCAATTTGTGTTCGGTTTCCCTTGATCCCTAGAAAATCAAGTTCCACCTCCCACGTCATTTTCAAACATCAGATAATTCACTCATGTCCAATTTTCTATCTTTTTAGTTCTTCTAATCATAATCAATACATCTCCAAAGTGTGGACTCAGTCCATCAAACATTCCCAATTCATCTCTTAGTAATTACCTCAGACTTAAATTCCTACTAAGTTCTATAACTGTCCCATACCAATTCTCACCATCTATATCTCATAGCATTACAATTTCCTTCCTCATATTCATATCAAATTGTATCTCATAATGTTATCTTATTCTTATCTCACACATAGTCTCATATCGACTTATACCTCATATATTCCTATTCCTTAAGTCTCCTTAAACCTCTTCCTTAATTCTCTTAACTTGTACTCACACCGGAGTTAACAAGATAGGTACTTAATATGTATGGTATTCACATCTTCTGTGTGCAATAACCATGATTTATCTTAAAATGTTGTAAAACATATTCTCAAATTATTTTGTGCTATGCACACCGTAGTTTATGTACTCAGTACACAAACCTACCCCCCCCCCCAAACCCAAACTACCCCCCTAAAATGGATTCGCCCCACAGTATCAACATTAACTGATCTGAACATAGTTCAAGATCTAATTCTTACCAAGCATTCTGCTTCCACGTTATCTATCTTACTTATAATTCGATCAGAAATGACTTAGTCTCTGTATCGAGGATTCTTAACGGTACTTATCCGTATTCTTAACTTAGTTTGGTCTAATCTCAAAGTAGTGGTCTGCTAGCTTCCGCTGCGCGCCTCTGATAATCTTAGTCTTAATTGTCTCATTGGACACGTGTTATCTTTATATATACACGGCCTTAATGAGTTGTAATTCGTCTATCCATTCTCCTTGAAGATCTTACGCTCATACTCTTAGTATTTTCTCGAATGTCTAAATTGTTCTCTCCCCCAACTGACCTTTGGCCTGAGGATGATTCTTAGTCTGAAACTACTGTTTAGTGCATAATGTGCTTTACAATCTTAATCTCTTACATGTTAAGGCATGTTCAATGTCTTACTTAACAATCCGTGCTCTTCGCACTTCATAGTCCTTAATTATTTGTTCTCTGGTTCCTCTGTGTTGCTGGTTCAACTGAATTCTTCTCTTCAACTGTTTGTGGTAGTAGCTGCTCTTTGTCTGATCTTGCGTCGTTTGTCGGTGGTACGGAGTCGACTACTTCCCGTGTTCTTTACACACCACTCGTCCACATGCATGGGGTACCTTACTGGTACATTACTACTTACCCAACTAACTCATAAATGAGCATGTCAGGCCTGCAAGCCCCCGTGGGGTGCAGTCGTCCCACGTCTCGTTTTAGTAAACTCATAGTGTCCCGTCACACGTTTAGCTATTGCTAATTATGAAGTATTCTGTTGTCGATCTCCTCTTTCATCGTTCCATAATAACATTTATTGTTCTTCTTGAAGTCAATCAAGGGAAATCCATTATTGTGTTCTTGGTATTGTATGCTCTAGCTCTTTCTGTATCCCGTACTGATTCTATTTCTTAGTAGCTTAGGTCTCTTTCCATAGAGCCTCTTATCTTCTTTCTCATATTCATTCTATTAGGAAAGCACTTCCAGTTCCTTAAGGAATGGGTAGTGTGCTTCCTGCGAAATCTTACCTAACCAGGTCCAGACTACTGGCATCAACGCTCAGTTCGTCTACCATCTTATTTCCTTACTTATACTGGTCTTGACTCATAAATCTAATTGCCTCAGTGTCAACATTTGACGCTCATACATAACGGTCGCTTTTACCGCGCACCATGACTTAATCCCCTTATCTAACTATTATACTCATGACCATTACTACCGTGGTAGTTGGCCTTTACCATGTTGCCCATTAATGGTGCAACCTCTTACTCACTTATTCTAATATCTTACCTTATACTCAATCCCTTCTTGGTGTAAACACACTGGGAGTTCTCTCATTCCGGTATTGGCGGTTGTCGTATCGTGTTGTAAAATAGTTGACTCTTGATATGAAGGTGTTCTGCTCCAATCTCAGATTCAAGTAGGCTACTTTCTTTCGCTTTCTTTCATCCTTAGTGATGTTATCTACCATGTAGTTTAACTGATTACTGAAGAAGTCATCCACTGAATCACAAGCTCTTCTGAGCATTGATTAATTGACGTGCCACAATGTGCAGTCACAATGTTTATCTCTGGCCATTACTAATTCTTACATCCTGGGTGTTGGATATGGGGTCTATCTGTGCAACCTTCCTTATTACTCAAGTGTATCTGGTATGTTCTAAGGTAATCTCAACGTTCATAGTTTCCATTTTCTAAATAAAGTTTACTTCATCATCTCTAATAAGTGAAAGCCCTTTTGAGGGGTTCATTCCCACTCATGGCCTCACAACAAGGAGAGGTATCCCCACCCTAAAAGGTATGGTTCGTTCTCCGCTCCTGTCCTCAGCATTATCTCAGTATTCTCATTGGTACTCTTCCTTGGTAATACTACCCAATCTAAGTTATAGGTTTGTAACCGTTCACATCTACACATTGTAGTCTCTTCATGGCTTAAACAAGCTCTCTTACAACTTACCGCGCCTCGGGCTCTGATGTGGTTAACATCCTTGGCTCGTAGGCTCTTAATGCTTAACGTCTCAGTTCATTATTTGTACTCTTACTCATCTGCAGGTCATCCCTATAAGGTTCTGGTTCTTTGAGCACTATCCACCGTTAGGTTACATACTAAATGTAGTATCGGGTTTCATGATAAGTTGCTGCATCCTGCTTCCTACTAGGGAAGTTGTTCAGGTGATCTGAGGTTACTTAATGTCTTTGACAATACTGTCATTTTACAAGATTTATGTCTTTTAAAAGTCAAGGTTAGGGTCGTATTAGGCGTTTGCCTTAAGGAGTCCAAGTTGGATATAATCCTGTTATCTTATACTCCCATCTCAACGCTTCGTTCAACTTCCGTTGACTATGCCACCCGTTGATGATCAATCATACTTGGGTGTTAATGAGTTAAACAAACAGTGTTAACTGTCATTCATCAGTTGTTCGGCTCGACTATGCCCGCTTGTGGGGGTAGTCCTCTGAGCTTTCCTTTTCCAGGGTTGTACGACTTTAATCCTTGGTAGGTTATAGCTTACGTTTATTTCTTTTATCCTTGTTTTCTGGGTTTTCTAACATCTTCATTGAAGAATGTTGTTATTGGTATCCTTAATGGTCACTGTGGGAGTCTTATCCCGTTTTCGTTGTAAGTCGATGCTTCAACAGTCTCAATAGTATCTTATAATACATCCCTTGTATATCGTTGCTTATAGTGTTTTTCTCGCATTACCGAGCGATCTCTTAGGTTTTCCCCTTGGAGTTCGGGATTGTGTTCTTACCGTACTGTCGGTTGTTGTTGTAGTGGGTTGTACCGTTGCTAATATTTATATGGTTTAATACTTTGTCCAAGTTCCGCTCCCGGCTGACTGGTGTGTTACCTTATCTCATCATGGTCAGGCCGTCGGGCCTTCCAAGGTCTTATTTTTCTGTTCTCGTGGATTTACAATCCGGTATTAATATGCGTCTCAACTGTAGCGTTCTCCTATCTTGCCATGATGGCTTTCCGTGTAGCTTAACCGTGGTAGCACTTGCTATGGCAAGTGCGCCATGCAGGATGGGCTATTGGTACAAGGTACGTCGGTAGTGACACTTCCTTCTAATTTCCATGTAATTGGTAGTCCTCGGGACTCCTTCGATAATTCTTATTTTGAATAACCCCATCCGGCAGTTTCCTTGTTATTTGACAGTACTGTCATCTACCAGGGCGTTCCTCTTCTGAGGGAACCCCTTAATATTTTCTTATGTCTTAATCCTCCCTCCTGTCTCCACACGTTTTGTTGTGGTTACTAGGCAACGGTTTTTCCTTTAGGCACTACATTGTAGTCCTATTCCGGTATACAACTTGTATGAGTTCCTATCGTCGTCCGCATTATGTTGGCCAGGTTTTGTAACCTTCCTCATTGTATGGGGTTTGGAGTTCCCGTTTCTAACTGGACTCTTCCAGTAATCTCAATCCTCATGCTTTGTATTTCCCACTGTTATGCTCACTCGGACCGCTGTCCGGTACTCATGTCCTCATTTCCTTCCTTATCTATTGCACGCGTATTGCTTCTCCTTCCATTGATATCGCGGGTTATTTCGACGCGTAGCATGTCGACCCATGTTGCCGGTAATTTCCGTTCCCTTATTGATAGAATTCCATAGGTAGCGCCGTTCTCTGTTGCGCTCCATTAAAACCTCCAAGTTCTCCATAACTGTTGTACAACAAGTTGTTTCTTGTATTGCTTACGTTAACTAACTGCCAGATCGGGTTTCCCCGAGTAGAGAAGGCTTTCTTCTCTCTGGCGTTTGTTCCACATATTTAGGGTTAGGGATGGGAGGGCGGGCCTAGGTACTTGGATATCCGGTAAACACCGGGAAGTCCTGGCTAACGCACCTCTCACTCTATCTCTAACACCCTTAACCCATAACTCAATCTCAACCTCATCATTCTCCTACGTTCGGTATTTCTTGTCTTCAGAGTGTAACTACGCTCTGATACCACTTTTTGTAACACCCCAACTCCATCCAATTGTGGTCTCGCAACTTAACGCATATATATATACATGTCACAGGAATTCTTTACAATCCAGGACCTTGCCACGGTCTGACTACAGAATATACCGAACATTAGTACAAACAATCTTAACCATTACATATTCTTCTTACAATCCTCAACACCCTATACAGCTTACTAACTCAATTGCCATACGAGTGTACATGCCAACTCGTAGGTCACACTTAATCCTTAACACTTGTATCCTCTTCTTACTCTTGCGACGGCCGCTTCCTGATGTACCTGTGTAGTAAAAACCAGCCCCCAAAGGGGTCAGCACGAATGCTTACGATCCCCTCATGGCCCCCAAGCTAACGTGGCTACGACGACTAATTGTCGATAGCATGGAGGTTGATTAGATGCACATATAATAGTAAATGCAGTAAACACAACTCATATGAACAATCAAGTTCACACGCAATGAACGACTTAAATGCGTTCCCTTAATTAGAGAGTTAATTATTTAACTCCTTAAGTAATGTTCCCTCTTAACTTAGTCCAACCTATCTCACCTCAATCTTAGTCTTATCTTAATCTTAGAAACAACCATCCTTTAATAAGGATGGATGTCACTTATCTTAATCTTAATTATACAAATCATCCTTTAAAAGGAATGATTGTAACTTCTTAATCTTACTTAATCTTAATCTTAACTTAATCTTAATCTTAACTTATCTTAATCTTAACAATACAATCATCCTTAAAAAAGAATGATTGTAACTTATCTTAATCTTAACAATACAAATCATCCTTTAAGAAGGAATGATTGTAACTTATCTTAATCTTAACTTATTCTCAGAATACAAACCGTTCCTGGAGGGGAATGGTTGTAGCCTAAGTCCAAACCTGGGATTTAGGTGATCCCACCGCACCATCTTAATGCCACCTACCCTGGACGGGAATCCAGCGTAGCTGAGCCGGCAACCGGCCCTAGGCTACAAGTCCGAAGACAAGTCCTTAAGCGGAGGGCGGATCTGATTCAGATACCGTCCCCCTTTTTCCTTAGCATGCATGACCGGAGATCGTCCCGGGTTTCCTCACTCAAGTTCCAGTTAGTAATAGTCTCAAGACCATGTTTGTTGGTTAACCTCTTTCGGTTCATATCGTCCCTTATTAGGGGCGTTCCTTAGTCTCACTCAATTTCTTACTAAACATTGGTTAGTAAGTTCTCACGGTATGTTGTGTTAGTTTTCAAACATCACACAACCATACAATAAATATAATATATTCCGGTTGCATGCTTTATCTTGTTTAGTGAGCACACAAAACAAATAGCACACAAGCCGAGGGACACCTCGTTAGCAAGCAGGTCACAAGAGAACTGTACCGTTCACAGTTGGCCGTTCAGTTGCTTAATCTCTTCCGGAGTCCAATTTCCAAGTCCTAAAACATTCATTCAGTTTTAGGTTGTTAATCACTTAACTCAATTCAACTTACTTATCTTACTTAACTTACTTAACCCTTAATGACTCCAACCTAACACCTCTTAAGTCTTACAACTTAATCTTACAAACTTAATCTTAAACTTTTAAGTTATTCTTAACTTAATCCCTTAGGTCTTTATACCTCTAATCATCATTGCCCCCTTAATGGGGTACCATTAATACCACTAAACTCTCTTAGGGTTTCTTTCTTTTTTTTTTTTTTTTATGGTCCGACCGACCCACCGACCGACCCACCCCCTGGGTAGGTCGGCTGCAGAGAACATCCAAATTCACAGTTTCAGCCCGACCGACCCAGACTGGGGTCGGTCCCCTGGGTAGGTCGGCTGCAGAAACTTCCCATATATTGTCAAACTTTCTCCACAATTTTTCCTCAAGCCTCCTAATGTGTTCTAACATCATTTGGCACATCAAACCTACCTTATAACCTCCACCAAACTCATTAAAACAACTTCCAAAGATCTTCTCAAATATTTGCTCAATTCTTACAAACACTCCTAACACTTATCATATAATTCCTTACATTACCAACTTGTATCTTTACCAAAACTTCAACCAACCCAAGTGTTCCCTCCTTAACAGTTTGGGCACTTCATAAACATTATTTTCCATCTTCAGTTCATTTAACAAAACTTCCTCAAGTCATCTTACATAACCATGCACAAATTCCTCTCTTTTCCATTTGTTACTCATCATTCCTAAACTCTTGGGCATACCTAAACATTTCTTGTCATCCTCTTAGCACCTCAACCTTGTTCTTCTTTACCTTAACTATACTACACCCTCCTTGGACATTTCCACCTCCTTTTTCTCACTTACTCCCCATTATCACGATCATACGCTCTTTTACATTCCTAGTCATTTTCCTTGATGACTTACAACATCCTCCTACCTTTTTCACTCCCATCACCCAAGTCCACACATTACCATTCAACTAAACCTTACTAGTCCACCACTAACATCATCACACTTACACAAGGTTCTCAAAACTCTCATTGTCTTACTCTCTAGTTCATACCTAAATCTCCTTAAGGCATTATACACCTTTCCTTAAAACTTATGCACAAGTCTTACACTCCTCATACCATGACTTTGGTGTGTTCAATACACCCACCTAAACTCTAACTTCCTCATAGACCATTCTAGGTCATTCTCATCCTTAAGAACTCCTTAGTTAACTCATTTCCACTCAAATTCTTCATAATGACTCCTAGTAAATCCTAGGTCATATTAATTCACCACCATCACCTAAACACTTATTTTCTACTCAAATTTCGCCATAGCTCCTCTAGTATATTCTCATGCCCAAATGCATTGTTTTCTCACACAATAATCTCACACACACACCAAGTCCTTTCTCATCTTATTTTCTCACCCAAATCAACTTATTCACATCATACTCAATATATTGCAATAATCTTAAATTGCATAGCACTAAGGCTCTTAAATGACATGGCTCTTAGGCCCTTAAATGACTTAAACTTTAAACACTGAATTTCCCATATATAAAAGCCTTCAACCTGCAAATACACCCATCAATCTCATAGTAGTTATAATGCTCCTAAAATCCACCTTAAACTTATACTACTAACTCATTCTCATTGGCTCCTTAGTCACAAGTTCACAAGCTTATTTAAGTTCTTTTTCTTAGGTTATATAACCCAATACACAATGTAAGCTCTAAGCACATTGGTATCCACTTAAACTCATCCCTTAAAACTTAAACCACCATTAGGTAAGCATTTTACCTTGTTTTCTCAAGCTTATCTTAACTTCCTCCTTAGACCTTCTTCTTGCATGAATCTCGGCCACCACTTAAATTCCCCTTGCCAATGTTCTAATCAATATTCAATGACTCATATGAGTACTAAACAATACACTAACCTCAAGGAATAAAAACCTAGGTTAGAAATGTGTTCTAAGGCATAAAAGTGGATGATTACCGTTTGAAGTCTCAAGGTAGACTTTGGCATTGAATGAAATAGGACCTCCACTAGTCCTTGGTGAATAAATCAAGCTAGAACAAGGCATAAAAACAAGGCCCCATGAGTAGAAATTTTCGGCCATGTAGAAGAAATGATGGAAACTTGGTTTTTCTTACATTTTCTTTACCTTAAGAGAATGGAGAAGCTAATGAGCTCTTCAAACTTGGTTTTCCTCCATCAATGGAGTTTCCTCTTGGAACCAAAATGGAGCTTTGAAGGATTTGAAAAGATAGGAATGAAGGCCTTGATCTAACTAAGAGAAATCTATGCTTACTTTTCGATTTGGAGCAAAGATGAACATTTGGTGAGCAATTGAAGGTGGAGGCACCATGGATGGAGCTCTCACGGTTTTGGAGCAAAAGAAGAGAAGAAGAAATCGTGTGAAGAAGAGAAATGAAGAGAGAGAAGAAGAAAAGGTGGCTTATAAGAGATATTTGCTTTAATAAAGCAAATAATACTCTTTTACTTATCTCTTCTTTTCTTCCTTATTTGACTACTTATGGTGACTCACCATCCTTTAGAAAACCGGCCCCCTACCTTAAATAAGGCTAGTCATGGTCTTTGTTGACCAACTAATTAGCTTATTGATTAAAACTTAAACTAGTCACTATTTGGCACTATTCACTAATCAGTGCACATATTTCTGAAATTTTTGATTTCCCATTGATTTAGACCTCCTAATGTGATACTAATTAGTACACATGTTGATTAAAGAGTAATGATGGACATTTAGCCACTCAAAACTCAATTCTAAGACAATTTCTCAAAAATGTGCTTTAAGACTTCTTAAAGCACATTTTGTGTTTTAACTTGTTTTCAAGCTTGGTTTTCTTTGCTAATTGATTTAAAATGTCCATTAGCATATTACTAAAGTCTTATAATGGTATTTGGGTGCTAATCAAAGTCACTCCAAGCTTAGAGCACGTTTTTGTCCTGATTGCCCTTAAGGCACTTTCTTGTGTTTTCCTTGGTTTAAATTGTCTACCAATCTTTCTAAGGCATATTATAGCCTTACTACATCATAATTTGATGTTCACTTAGCATACTTAGGTTTGGGGTATTTCAATCTACCCCCCTTAAAAGAACTTTGTCCTCAAAGTTCCCATGCATCTTATCTCATTAGAATACATGTCTTACCTCATTCCTTAGATCATATAGATCATACTTATGTATACTTAATCTCATTGGATCATTAGATCCGCCATATCCTTATACTTAAATATCACACAACATGCTTAAGCATGTATAGCACTCTAAAATTCCTTTTGTTCCTTTTGATGATTAAAACATTCACATAACTTCCAACGTATTCTCCCATGTCACCGGTCCGTAGACAATGGCTCATTCGTCCTCGTCACCATGGGCCAGAATACAAAACACGCTGCTTCCCCATGTCACCGGTCCGAAGACAAAGGCTCGTGCGTCCTCGACTTCATGGGCGAGACTCAGTAAAAAGGTAATCCTTTTCACGAGGTCATGTGAGGAATAATTCCTCTAATTAAAAATACAATCAACTCCAATTTCATTTTATCCTAAGGCCTCTATCCTTAGTGTGATTTAATTGTGACCACTGGTAGGGAGTTTCAGGAATAATCCTACCCTGATGTGATCAGCATCAGTGTAGAACCATCCTTCCACTCCAATTTGTGTTGGTTTCCCTTGATCCCTAGAAAATCAAGTTCCACCTCCCACGTCATTTTCAAACATCAGATAATTCACTCATGTCCAATTTTCTATCTTTTTAGTTCTTCTAATCATAATCAATACATCTAAAGTGTGGACTCAGTCCATCAAACATTCCCAATTCATCTCTTAGTAATTACCTCAGGACTTAAATTCCTACTAAGTTCTATAACTGTCCCATACCAATTCTCACCATCCTATATCTCATAGCATTACAATTTCCTTCCTCATATTCATATCAAATTGTATCTCATAATGTTATCTTATTCTTATCTCACACATAGTCTCATATCGACTTATACCTCATATATTCCGTATTCCTTAAGTCTCCTTAAACCTCTTCCTTAATTCTCTTAACTTGTACTCACACCGGAGTTAACAAGATAGGTACTTAATATGTATGGTATTCACATCTTCTGTGTGCAATAACCATGATTTATCTTAAAATGTTTATGTAAAACATATTCTCAAATTATTTGTGCTATGCACACCGTAGTTTATGTACTCAGTACACAAACATACGCTAAGCGGTTTTCGCTCTACCCCCCTTAAAATGGATTACGCCCACGTAATAACATTACATGATCTTTGAACATAAGTTCAAGATGTCTAATTCTTACCAAGCATTCTAGCTTCCACGTATCTTACTTATAATTCGATCAGAAATGACTTAGTCTCTGTATCGAGGATTCTTAACGGTACTTATACCGTATTCTTAACTTAGTTTGGTCTAATCTCAAAGTAGTGGTCTGCTAGCTTCCGCTGCGCGCCTCTGATAATCTTAGTCTTAATTGTCTCATTGGACACGTGTTATCTTTATATATACACGGCCTTAATGAGTTGTAATTCGTCTATCCATTCTCCTTGAAGATCTTACGCTCATACTCTTAGTATTTTCTCGAATGTCTAAATTGTTCTCCCCAACTGACCTTTGGCCTGAGGATGATTCTTAGTCTGAAACTACTGTTTAGTGCATAATGTGCTTTAATCTTAATCTCTTACATGTTAAGGCATGTTCAATGTCTGTACTTAACAATCCGTGCTCTTCGCACTTCATAGTCCTTAATTATTTGTTCTCTGGTTCCTCTGTGTTGCTGGTTCAACTGAATTCTTCTCTTCAACTGTTTGTGGTAGTAGCTGCTCTTGTCTGATCTTGCGTCGTTGTCGGTGGTACGGAGTCGACTACTTCCCGTGTTCTTTACACCACTCGTCCACATGCATGGGGTACCTTACTGGTACATTACTACTTACCCAACTAACTCATAAATGAGCATGTCAGGCCTGCAAGCCCCCGTGGGGTGCAGTCGTCCCACGTCTCGTTTTAGTAAACTCATAGTGTCCGTCACACGTTTAGCTATTGCTAATTATGAAGTATTCTGTTGTCGATCTCCTCTTTCATCGTTCCATAAAACATTTATTGTTCTTCTTGAAGTTAATCAAGGGAAATCCATTATTGTGTTCTTGGTATTGTATGCTCAGCTCTTTCTGTATCCCGTACTGATTCTATTTCTTAGTAGCTTAGGTCTCTTTCCATAGAGCCTCTTATCTTCTTTCTCATATTCATTCTATTAGGAAAGCACTTCCAGTTCCTTAAGGAATGGGTAGTGTGCTTCCTGCGAAATCTTACCTAACCAGGTCCAGACTACTGGCATCAACGCTCAGTTCGTCTACCATCTTATTTCCTTACTTATACTGGTCTTGACTCATAAATCTAATTGCCTCAGTGTCAACATTTGACGGCTCATACCTAACGGTCGCTTACCGCGCACCATGACTTAATCCCTTATCTAACTATATACTCATGACCATTACTACCGTGGTAGTTGGCCTTTACCATGTTGCCCATTAATGGTGCAACCTCTTACTCACTTATTCTAATATCTTACCTTATACTCAATCCCTTCTTGGTGTAAACACACTGGGAGTTCTCTCATTCCGGTATTGGCGGTTGTCGTATCGTGTTGTAAAATAGTTGACTCTTGATATGAAGATGTTATGCTCCAATCTCAGATTCGCAAGTAGGCTAATTATTTTCGCTTTCTTTCATCCTTAGTGATGTTATCTACCATGTAGTTTAACTGATTACTGAAGAAGTCATCCACTGAATCACAAGCTCTTCTGAGCATTGATTAATTGACGTGCCACAATGTGCAGTCACAATGTTTATCTCTGGCCATTACTAATTCTTACATCCTGGGTGTTGGATATGGGGTCTATCTGTGCAACCTTCCTTATTACTCAAGTGTATCTGGTATGTTCTAAGGTAATCTCAACGTTCATAGTTTCCATTTTCTAAATAAAGTTTACTTCATCTCTAATAAGTGAAAGCCCTTTTGAGGGGTTCATTCCCACTCATGGCCTCACAACAAGGAGAGGTATCCCCACCCTAAAAGGTATGGTTCGTTCTCCGCTCCTGTCCTCAGCATTATCTCAGTATTCTCATTGGTACTCTTCCTTGGTAATACCTACCCCAATCTAAGTTATAGGTTTGTAACCGTTCACATCTACACATTGTAGTCTCTTCATGGCTTAAACAAGCTCTCTTACAACTTACCGCGCCTCGGGCTCTGATGTGGTTAACATCCTTGGCTCGTAGGCTCTTAATGCTTAACGTCTCAGTTCATTATTTGTACTCTTACTCATCTGCAGGTCATCCCTATAAGGTTCTGGTTCTTTGAGCACTATCCACCGTTAGGTTACATACTAAATGTAGTATCGGGTTTCATGATAAGTTGCTGCATCCTGCTTCCTACTAGGGAAGTTGTTCAGGTGATCTGAGGTTACTTAATGTCTTTGACAATACTGTCATTTTATTAGACTTATGTCTTTTAAAAGTCAAGGTTAGGGTCGTATTAGGCGTTTGCCTTAAGGAGTCCAAGTTGGATATAATCCTGTTATTATACTCCCATCTCAACGCTTCGTTCAACTTCCGTTGACTATGCCACCCGTTGATGATCAATCATACTTGGGTGTTAATGAGTTAAACAAACAGTGTTAACTGTCATTCATCAGTTGTTCGGCTCGACTATGCCCGCTTTGTGGGGGTAGTCCTCTGAGCTTTCCTTTTCCAGGGTTGTACGACTTTAATCCTTGGTAGGTTATAGCTTACGTTTATTTCTTTTATCCTTGTTTTCTGGGTTTTCTAACATCTTCATTGAAGAATGTTGTTATTGGTATCCTTAATGGTCACTGTGGGAGTCTTATCCCGTTTTCGTTGTAAGTCGATGCTTCAACAGTCTCAATAGTATCTTATAATACATCCCTTGTATATCGTTGCTTTATAGTGTTTTGCTCGCATTACCGAGCGATCTCTTAGGTTTTCCCCTTGGAGTTCGGGATTGTGTTCTTACCGTACTGTCGGTTGTTGTTGTAGTGGGTTGTACCGTTGCTAATATTTATATGGTTTAATACTTTGTCCAAGTTCCGCTCCCGGCTGACTGGTGTGTTACCTTATCTCATCATGGTCAGGCCGTCGGGCCCTTCCAAGGTCTTATTTTTCTGTTCTCGTGGATTTACAATCCGGTATTAATATGCGTCTCAACTGTAGCGTTCTCCTATCTTGCCATGATGGCTTTCCGTGTAGCTTAACCGTGGTAGCACTTGCTATGGCAAGTGCGCCATGCAGGATGGGCTATTGGTACAAGGTACGTCGGTAGTGACACTTCCTTCTAATTTCCATGTAATTGGTAGTCCTCGGGACTCCTTCGATAATTTCTTATTTTGAATAACCATCCATCCGGCAGTTTCCTTGTTATTTGACAGTACTGTCATCTACCAGGGCGTTCCTTTCCTGAGGGAACCCCTTAATATTTTCTTATGTCTTAATCCTCCCTCCTGTCTCCACACGTTTTGTTGTGGTTACTAGGCAACGGTTTTTCCTTTAGGCACTACATTGTAGTCCTATTCCGGTATACAACTTGTATGAGTTCCTATCGTCGTCCACATTATGTTGGCCAGGTTTTGTAACCTTCCTCATTGTATGGGGTTTGGAGTTCCCGTTTCTAACTGGACTCTCCAGTAATCTCAATCCTCATGCTTTGTATTTTCCCACTGTTATGCTCACTCGGACCGCTGTCCGGTACTCATGCCTCTTATCATTTCCTTATCTATTGCACGCGTAGTGCTTTCCTTACCATTGATATCGCGGGTTATTTCGACTGCGTAGCATGTCGACCCATGTTGCCGGTAATTTCCGTTCCCTTATTGATAGAATTCCATAGGTAGCGCCTGTTTCTCTGTTGCGCTCCATTAAAAACCTCCAAGTTCTCCATAACTGTTGTACAACAAGTTGTTTCTTGTATTGCTTACTGTTAACTAACTGCCAGATCGGGTTTCCCCGAGTAAGAGAAGGCTTTCTTCTCTCTGGCGTTTGTTCCACATATTTAGGGTTAGGGATGTGGAGGGCGGGCCTAGGTACTATGGATATCCGGTAAACACCGGGAAGTCCTGGCTAACGCACCTCTCACTCTATCTCTAAACCCTTAACCCATAACTCAATCTCAACCTCATCATTCTCCTACGTTCGGTATTTCTTGTCTTCAGAGCGTAACTACGCTCTGATACCACTTTTTGTAACACCCCAACTCCATCCAATTGTGGTCTCGCAACTTAACAGCATATAATATACATGTCACAGCGGAATTCTTTACAATCCAGGACCTTGCCACGGTCTGACTACAGAATATACCGAACATTAGTACAACAATCTTAACCATTACATATTCTTCTTACAATCCTCTCAACAACCTATACAGCTTACTAACTCAATTGCCATACGAGTGTACATGCACAACTCGTAGGTCACACTTAATCCTTAACACTTGTATCCTCTTCTTACTCTTGCGACGGCCGCTTCCTGATGTACCTGTGTAGTAAAAACAGCCCCCAAAGGGGGTCGCACGAATGCTGGTACGATCCCCTCATGGCCCCCAAGCTAACGTGGCTACGACGACTAATTGTCGATAGCATGGAGGTTGATTAGATGCACAATATAATAGTAAGTGCAGTAAACAACAACTCAGATATGAACAATCAAGTTCACACGCAATGAACGACTTAAATGCGTTCCCTTAATTAGAGAGTTAATTATTTAACTCCTTAAGTAATGTTCCCTCTTAATCTTAGTCCAACCGTATCTCACCTCAATCTTAGTCTTATCTTAATCTTAGAAACAACCATCCTTTAATAAGGAGTGGATGTCACTTATCTTAATCTTAATTATACAAATCATCCTTTAAAAGGAATGATTGTAACTTATCTTAATCTTAACTTAATCTTAATCTTAACAATACAAATCATCCTTTAAAAAAGAATGATTGTAACTTATCTTAATCTTAACAATACAAATCATCCTTTAAGAAGGAATGATTGTAACTTATCTTAATCTTAACTTATTCTCAGAATACAAACCGTTCCTGGAGGGGAATGGTTGTAGCCTAAGTCCAAACCTGGGATTTAGGTGATCCCACCGCACCATTAATGCCACCTACCCTGGACGGGAATCCAGCGTAGCTGAGCCGGCAACCGGCCCTAGGCTACAAGTCCGAAGACAAGTCCTTAAGCGGAGGGCGGATCTGATTCAGATACCGTCCCCCTTTTTCCTTAGCATGCATGACCGGAGATCAGTCCCGGGTTTCCTCACTCAAGTTCCAGTTAGTAATAGTCTCAAGACCATGTTTGTTGGTTAACCTCTTTCGGTTCATATCGTCCCTTATTAGGGGCGTTCCTTAGTCTCACTCAATTTCTTACTAAACATTGGTTAGTAAGTTCTCACGGTAGTTGTGTTAGTTTTCAAACATCACAACCATACAATAAATATAATATATTCCGGTTGCATGCTTTATCTTGTTTAGTGAGCACACAAAACAAATAGCACACAAGCCGAGGGACACCTCGTTAGCAAGCAGGTCACAAGAGAACTGTACCGTTCACAGTTGGCCGTTCAGTTGCTTAATCTCTTCCGGAGTCCAATTTCCAAGTCCTAAAACATTCATTCAGTTTTAGGTTGTTAATCACTTAACTCAATTCAACTTACTTATCTTACTTAACTTACTTAACCCTTAATGACCCAACCTAACACCTCTTAAGCTTACAACTTAATCTTACAAACTTAATCTTAAACTTTTAAGTTAATTCTTAACTTAATCCCTTAGGTCTTTATACCTCTAATCATCATTGCCCCCTTAATGGGGTACCATTAATACCACTAAACTCTCTTAGGGTTTCTTTCTTTTTTTTTTTTTTATGGTCCGACCGACCCACCGACCGACCCACCCCCTGGGTAGGTCGGCTGCAGAGAACATCCAAATTCACAGTTTCAGCCCGACCGACCCAGACTGGGGTCGGTCCCCTGGGTAGGTCGGCTGCAGAAACTTCCCATATATTGTCAAACTTTCTCCAAATTTTTCCTCAAGCCTCCTAATGTGTTCTAACATCATTTGGCACATCAAACCTACCTTATAACCTCCACCAAACTCATTAAAACAACTTCCAAAGATCTTCTCAAACATTTGCTCAATTCTTACAACACTCCTAACACTTATCATATAATTCCTACAACAAACTTGTATCTTTACCAAAACTTCAACCAACCCAAGTGTTCCCTCCTTAACAGTTTGGGCACTTCATAAACATTATTTTCCATCTTCAGTTCATTTACCAAAACTTCCTCAAGTCATCTTACATAACCATGCACAATTCCTCACTTTTCCATTGTTACTCATCATTCCTAACTCTTGGGCATACCTAAACATTTCTTGTCATCTCTTAGCACCTTACCTTGTTCTCTTTACCTTAACTATACTACACCCTCCTTGGACATTTCCACCTCCTTTTTCTCACTTACTCACCATTATCACGATCATACGCTCTTTTACATTCTAGTCATTTTCCTTGATGACTTACAACATCCTCCTACCTTTTCACTCCCATCACCCAAGTCCACACATTACCATTCAACTAAACCTTACTAGTCCACCACTAACATCATCACACTTACACAAGGTTCTCAAAACTCTCATTGTCTTACTCTCTAGTTCATACCTAAATCTCCTTAAGGCATTATACACCTTTCCTTAAAACTTATGCACAAGTCTTACACTCCTCATACCATGACTTTGGTGTGTTCAATACACCCACCTAAACTCTAACTTCCTCATAGACCATTCTAGGTCATTCACATCCTTAAGAACTCCTTAGTTAACTCATTTCCACTCAAATTCTTCATAATGACTCCTAGTAAATCCTAGGTCATATTAATTCACCACCATCACCTAAACACTTATTTTCTACTCAAATTTCGCCATAGCTCCTCTAGTATATTCTCATGCCCAAATGCATTGTTTTTCTCACACAATAATCTCACACACACACCAAGTCCTTTCTCATCTTATTTTCTCACCCAAATCAACTTATTCACATCATACTCAATATATTGCAATAATCTTAAATTGCATAGCACTAAGGCTCTTAAATGACATGGCTCTTAGGCCCTTAAATGACTTAAACTTTAAACACTGAATTTCCCATATATAAAAGCCTTCAACCTGCAAATACACCCATCAATCTATAGTAGTTATAATGCTCCTAAAATCCACCTTAAACTTATACTACTAACTCATTCTCATTGGCTCCTTAGCACAAGTTCACAAGCTTATTTAAGTTCTTTTCTTAGGTTATATAACCCATACACAATGTAAGCTCTAAGCCACATTGGTATCCACTTAAACTCATCCCTTAAAACTTAAACCACCATTAGGTAAGCATTTACCTTGTTTTCTCAAGCTTATCTTAACTTCCTCCTTAGACCTTCTTCTTGCATGAATCTCGGCCACCACTTAAATTCCCCTTGCCAATGTTCTAATCAATATTCAATGACTCATATGAGTACTAAACAATACACTAACCTCAAGGAATAAAAACCTAGGTTAGAAATGTGTTCTAAGGCATAAAAGTGGATGATTACCGTTGAAGTCTCAAGGTAGACTTTGGCATTGAATGAAATAGGACCTCCACTAGTCCTTGGTGAATAAATCAAGCTAGAACAAGGCATAAAAACAAGGCCCCATGAGTAGAAATTTTCGGCCATGTAGAAGAAATGATGGAAACTTGGTTTTTCTTACATTTTCTTTACCTTAAGAGAATGGAGAAGCTAATGAGCTCTTCAAACTTGGTTTTCCTCCATCAATGGAGTTTCCTCTTGGCACCAAAATGGAGCTTTGAAGGATTTGAAAAGATAGGAATGAAGGCCTTGATCTAACTAAGAGAAATCTATGCTTACTTTCGATTTGGAGCAAAGATGAACATTTGGTGAGCAATTGAAGGTGAAGGCACCATGGATGGAGCTCTCACGGTTTGGAGCAAAAGAAGAGAAGAAAATCGTGTGAAGAAGAGAAATGAAGAGAGAGAAGAAGAAAAGGTGGCTTATAAGAGATATTTGCTTTAATAAAGCAAATAATACTCTTTTACTTATCTCTTCTTTTCTTCCTTATTTGACTACTTATGGTGACTCACCCTCCTTTAGAAAACCGGCCCCCTACCTTAAATAAGGCTAGTCATGGTCTTTGTGACCAACTAATTAGCTTATATTGATTAAAACTTAAACTAGTCACTATTTGGCACTATTCACTAATCAGTGCACATATTTCTGAAATTTTTGATTTCCCATTGATTTAGACCTCCTAATGTGATACTAATTAGTACACATGTTGATTAAAGAGTAATGATGGACATTTAGCCACTCAAAACTCATTCTAAGACAATTTCTCAAAAATGTGCTTTAAGACTTCTTAAAGCACATTTTGTGTTTTAACTTGTTTCAAGCTTGGTTTTCTTTGCTAATTGATTTAAAATGTCCATTAGCATATTACTAAAGTCTTATAATGGTATTTGGGTGCTAATCAAAGTCACTCCAAGCTTAGAGCACGTTTTTGCCGTGATTGCTTAAGGCACTTTCTTGTGTTTCCTTGGTTTAAATTGTCTACCAATCTTTCTAAGGCATATTATAGCCTACACATAATTTGATGTTCACTTAGCATACTTAGGTTTGGGGTATTTCAATCTACCCCCCTTAAAAGAACTTTGTCTCAAAGTTCCCATGCATCTTATCTCATTAGAATACATGTCTTACCTCATTCCTTAGTCATATAGATCATACTTATGTATACTTAATCTCATTGGATCATTAGATCCGCCATATCCTTATACTTAAATATCACACAACATGCTTAAGCATGTATAGCACTCTAAAATTCCTTTTGTTCCTTTTGATGATTAAAACATTCACATAACTTCCAACGTATTCTCCCATGTCACCGGTCCGTAGACAATGGCTCATTCGTCCTCGTCACCATGGGCCAGAATACAAAACACGCTGCTCTCCCCATGTCACCGGTCCGAAGACAAAGGCTCGTGCGTCCTCGACTTCATGGGCGAGACTCAGTAAAAAGGTAATCCTTTTCACGAGGTCATGTGAGGAATAATTCCTCTAATTAAAATACAATCACTCCAATTTCATTTTATCCTAAGGCCTCTATCCTTAGTGTGATTAATTGTGACCACTGGTAGGAGTTTCAGGAATAATCCTACCCTGATGTGATCAGCATCAGTGTAGAACCATCCTTCCACTCAATTTGTGTTTGGTTTCCCTTGATCCCTAGAAAATCAAGTTCCACCTCCCACGTCATTTTCAAACATCAGATAATTCACTCATGTCCAATTTCTATCTTTTTAGTTCTTCTAATCATAATCAATACATCTCTAAAGTGTGGACTCAGTCCATCAAACATTCCCAATTCATCTCTTAGTAATTACCTCAGACTTAAATTCCTACTAAGTTCAATAACTTCCCATACCAATTCTCACCATCTATATCTCATAGCATTACAATTCCTTCCTCATATTCATATCAAATTGTATCTCATAATGTTATCTTATTATCTCACACATAGTCTCATATCGACTTATACCTCATATATTCCGTATTCCTTAAGTCTCCTTAAACCTCTTCCTTAATTCTCTTAACTTGTACTCACACCGGAGTAACAAGATAGGTACTTAATATGTATGGTATTCCACATCTCTGGTGCAATAACCATGATTTATCTTAAAATGTTATGTAAAACATATTCTCAAATTATTTTGTGCTATGCACACCGTAGTTATGTACTCAGTACACAAACATACGCTAAGCGGTTTTCGCGCTACCCCCCTTAAAATGGATTACGCCCACGTAATCAACATTACATGATCTTTGAACATAAGTTCAAGATGTCTAATTCTTACCAAGCATTCTAGCTTCCACGTATCTATCTTACTATAATTCGATCAGAAATGACTTAGTCTCGTATCGAGGATTCTTAACGGTACTTATACCGTATTCTTAACTTAGTTTGGTCTAATCTCAAAGTAGTGGTCTGCTAGCTTCCGCTGCGCGCCTCTGATAATCTTAGTCTTAATTGTCTCATTGGACACGTGTTATCTTTATATATACACGGCCTTAATGAGTTGTAATTCGTCTATCCATTCTCCTTGAAGATCTTACGCTCATACTCTTAGTATTTCTCGAATGTCTAAATTGTTCTCCCAACTGACCTTTGGCCTGAGGATGATTCTTAGTCTGAAACTACTGTTTAGTGCATAATTGCTTTACAATCTTAATCTCTTACATGTTAAGGCATGTTCAATCTGTCTTACAACATCGTCGCTCTCACTTCATAGTCCTTAATTATTTGTTCTTGGTTCCTCTGTGTTGGTTCAACTGAATTCTTCTCTTCAACTGTTTGTGGTAGTAGCTGCTCTTGTCTGATCTTGCGTCGTTGTCGGTGGTACGGAGTCGACTACTTCCGTGTTCTTTACACCACTCGTCCACATGCATGGGGTACCTTACTGGTACATTACTACTTACCCAACTAACTCATAATGAGCATGTCAGGCCTGCAAGCCCCGTGGGGTGCAGTCGTCCCACGTCTCGTTTTAGTAAACTCATAGTGTCCGTCACCGTTTAGCTATTGCTAATTATGAAGTATTCTGTTGTCGATCTCCTCTTTCATCGTTCCATAATAACATTTATTGTTCTTCTTGAAGTTAATCAAGGGAAATCCATTATTGTGTTCTTGGTTGTATGCTCTAGCTCTTTCTGTACCGTACTTGATATTTCTTAGTAGCTTAGGTCTCTCCATAGAGCCTCTTATCTTCTTTCTCATATTCATTCTATTAGGAAAGCACTTCCAGTTCCTTAGGAATGGGTAGTGTGCTTCCTGCGAAATCTTACCTAACCAGGTCCAGACTACTGGCATCAACGCTCAGTTCGTCTACCATCTTATTTCCTTACTTATACTGGTCTTGACTCATAAATCTAATTGCCTCAGTGTCAACATTTGACGGCTCATACCTAACGGTCGCTTTTACCGCGCACAGACGAATCCCCTTATCTAACTATTATACTCATGACCATTACTACCGTGGGTTGGCCTTTACCATGTTGCCCATTAATGGTGCAACCTCTTACTCACGTATTCTAATATCTACCTTTACTCAATCCCTTCTTGGTGTAAACCACTGGGAGTTCTCTCATTCCGGTATGGCGGTTGTCGATCGTGTTGTAAAATAGTTGACTCTTGATATGAAGGTGTTCTGCTCCAATCTCGGATTCGCAAGTAGGCTAATTTCTTCGCTTTCTTTCATCCTTAGTGATGTTATCTACCATGTAGTTTAACTGATTACTGAAGAAGTCATCCCGAATCACAAGTATTCTGAGCATTGATTAATTGACGTGCCACAATGTGCAGTCACAATGTTTATCTCTGGCCATTACTAATTCTTACATCCTGGGTGTTGGATATGGGGTCTATCTGTGCAACCTTCCTTATTACTCAGTGTATCTGGTATGTTCTAAGGTAATCTCAACGTTCATAGTTTCCATTTTCTAATAAAGTTTACTTCATCTCTAATAAGTGAAAGCCCTTTTGGGGTTCATTCCCACTCATGGCCTCACAACAAGGAGAGGTATCCCCACCCTAAAAGGTATGGTTCGTTTCTCCGCTCCTGTCACATTATCTCAGTATTCTCATTGGTACTCTTCCTTGGTAATACCTACCCCAATCTAAGTTATAGGTTTGTAACCGTTCACATCTACACATTGTAGTCTCTTCATGGCTTAACAAGCTCTCTTACAACTTACTGCGCCTCGGGCTCTGATGTGGTTAACATCCTTGGCTCGTAGGCTCTTAATGCTTAACGTCTCAGTTCATTATTTGTACTCTTACATCTGCAGGTCATCCCTTTAAGGTTCTGGTTCTTTGAGCACTATCCACCGTTAGGTTACATACTAAATGTAGTATCGGGTTTCATGATAAGTTGCTGCATCCTGCTTCCTACTAGGGAAGTGTTCAGGTGATCTGAGGTTACTTAATGTCTTTGACAATACTGTCATTTTACAAGATTTATGTCTTTTAAAAGTCAAGGTTAGGGTCGTATTAGCGTTTGCCTTAAGGAGTCCAAGTTGGATATAATCCTGTTATCTTATACTCCCATCTCAACGCTTCGTTCAACTTCCGTTGACTATGCCACCCGTTGATGTTCAATCATACTTGGGTGTTAATGAGTTAAACAAACAGTGTTAACTGTCATTCATCAGTTGTTCGGCTCGACTATGCCCGCTTTGTGGGGGTAGTCCTCTGAGCTTTCCTTTTCCAGGGTTTTACGACTTTAATCCTTGGTAGTTATAGCTTACGTTATTTCTTTTATCCTTGTTTTCTGGGTTTTCTAACATCTTCATTGAAGAATGTTGTTATTGGTATCCTTAATGGTCACTGTGGGAGTCTTATCCGTTTTCGTTGTAAGTCGATGCTTCAACAGTCTCAATAGTATCTTATAATACATCCCTTGATATCGTTGCTTATATAGTGTTTTTGCTCGCATTACCGAGCGATCTCTTAGGTTTTCCCCTTGGAGTTCGGGATTGTGTTCTTACCGTACTGTCGGTTGTTGTTGTAGTGGGTTGTACCGTTGCTAATATTTATATGGTTTAATACTTTGTCCAAGTTCCGCTCCCGGCTGACTGGTGTGTTACCTTATCTCATCATGGTCAGGCCGTCGGGCCCTTCCAAGGTCTTATTTTTCTGTTCTCGTGGATTTACAATCCGGTATTAATATGCGTCTCAACTGTAGCGTTCTCCTATCTTGCCATGATGGCTTTCCGTGTAGCTTAACCGTGGTAGCACTTGCTATGGCAAGTGCGCCATGCAGGATGGGCTATTGGTACAAGGTACGTCGGTAGTGACACTTCCTTCTAATTTCCATGTAATTGGTAGTCCTCGGGACTCCTTCGATATTTCTTATTTTGAATGACCGTCCATCCGGCAGTTTCCTTGTTATTTGACAGTACTGTCATCTACCAGGGCGTTCCTCTTCCTGAGGGAACCCTTATATTTTCTTATGTCTTAATCCTCCCTCCTGTCTCCACACGTTTTGTTGTGGTTACTAGGCAACGGTTTTTCCTTTAGGCACTACATTGTAATCCTATTCCGGTATACAACTTGTATGAGTTCCTATCGTCGTCCGCATTATGTTGGCCAGGTTTTGTAACCTTCCTCATTGTATGGGGTTTGGAGTTCCCGTTTCTAACTGGACTTTCTAGTAATCTCAATCCTCATGCTTTGTATTTTCCCACTGTTATGCTCACTCGGACCGCTGTCCGGTACTCATGCCTCTTATCATTTCCTTATCTATTGCACGCGTAGTGCTTTCCTTACCATTGATATCGCGGGTTATTTCGACTGCGTAGCATGTCGACCCATGTTGCCGGTAATTTCCGTTCCCTTATTGATAGAATTCCATAGGTAGCGCCTGTTTCTCTGTTGCGCTCCATTAAAACCTCCAAGTTCTCCATAACTGTTGTACAACAAGTTGTTTCTTGTATTGCTTACTGTTAACTAACTGCCAGATCGGGTTTCCCTGAGTAAGAGAAGGCTTTCTTCTCTCTGGCGTTTGTTCCACATATTTAGGGTTAGGGATGTGGAGGGCGGGCCTAGGTACTATGGATATCCGGTAAACACCGGGAAGTCCTGGCTAACGCACCTCTCACTCTATCTCTCAACCCTTAACCCATAACTCAATCTCACCTCATCATTCTCCTACGTTCGGTATTTCTTGTCTTCAGAGCGTAACTACGCTCTGATACCACTTTTTGTAACACCCCAACTCCATCCAATTGTGGTCTCGCACTTAACAGCATATATATATACATGTCACAGCGGAATTCTTTACAATCCAGGACCTTGCCACGGTCTGACTACAGAATATACCGAACATTAGTACAACAATCTTAACCATTACATATTCTTCTTACAAACCTCCCAACAACCTATACAGCTTACTAACTCAATTGCCATACGAGTGTACATCACAACTCGTAGGTCACACTTAATCCTTAACACTTGTATCCTCTTCTTACTCTTGCGACGGCCGCTTCCTGATGTACCTGTGTAGTAAAAACAGCCCCCAAAGGGGGTCAGCACGAATGCTGGTACGATCCCCTCATGGCCCCCAAGCTAACGTGGCTACGACGACTAATTGTCGATAGCATGGAGGTTGATTAGATGCACAATATAATAGTAAGTGTCAGTAAACACAACTCAGATATGAACAATCAAGTTCACACGCAATGAACGACTTAAATGCGTTCCCTTAATTAGAGAGTTAATTATTTAACTCCTTAAGTAATGTTCCCTCTTAATCTTAGTCCAACCTTATCTCACCTCAATTAGTCTTATCTTAATCTTAGAAACAACCATCCTTTAATAAGGAGTGGATGTCACTTATCTTAATCTTAACTTAATCTTAATCTTAACTTAATCTTAATCTTAACTTAATCTTAATCTTAACAATACAAATCATCCTTTAAAAAAAGAATGATTGTAACTTATCTTAATCTTAACAATACAAATCATCCTTTAAGAAGGAATGATTGTAACTTATCTTAATCTTAACAATACAAATCATCCTTTAAGAAGGAATGATTGTAACTTATCTTAATCTTAACTTATTCTCAGAATACAAACCGTTCCTGGAGGGGAATGGTTGTAGCCTAAGTCCAAACCTGGGATTTAGGTGATCCCACCGCACCATCTTAATGCCACCTACCCTGGACGGGAATCCAGCGTAGCTGAGCCGGCAACCGGCCCTAGGCTACAAGTCCGAAGACAAGTCCTTAAGCGGAGGGCGGATCTGATTCAGATACCGTCCCCCTTTTTCCTTAGCATGCATGACCGGAGATCGGTCCCGGGTTTCCTCACTCAAGTTCCAGTTAGTAATAGTCTCAAGACCATGTTTGTTGGTTAACCTCTTTCGGTTCATATCGTCCCTTATTAGGGGCGTTCCTTAGTCTCACTCAATTTCTTACTAAACATTGGTTAGTAAGTTCTCACGGTATGTTGTGTTAGTTTTCAAACATCACACAACCATACAATAAATATATATTCCGGTTGCATGCTTTATCTTGTTTAGTGAGCACACAAAAACAAATAGCACAAGCCGAGGGACACCTCGTTAGCAAGCAGGTCACAAGAGAACTGTACCGTTCACGTTGGCCGTTCAGTTGCTTAATCTCTTCCGGAGTCCAATTTCCAAGTCCTAAAACATTCATTCAGTTTTAGGTTGTTAATCACTTAACTCAATTCAACTTACTTATCTTACTTAACTTACTTAACCCTTAATGACTCCAACCTAACACCTCTTAAGTCTTACAACTTAATCTTACAAACTTAATCTTAAACTTTTAAGTTAATTCTTAACTTAATCCCTTAGGTCTTTATACCTCTAATCATCATTGCCCCCTTAATGGGGTACCATTAATACCACTAAACTCTCTTAGGGTTTCTTTCTCTTTTTTTTTTTTTTTATGGTCCGACCGACCCACCGACCGACCCACCCCCTGGGTAGGTCGGCTGCAGAGAACATCCAAATTCACAGTTTCAGCCCGACCGACCCAGACTGGGGTCGGTCCCTGGGTAGGTCGGCTGCAGAAACTTCCCATATATTGTCAAACTTTCTCCAAATTTTTCCTCAAGCCTCCTAATGTGTTCTAACATCATTTGGCACATCAAACCTACCTTATAACCTCCACCAAACTCATTAAAACAACTTCCAAAGATCTTCTCAAACATTTGCTCAATTCTTACAAGCACTCCTAACACTTATCATAATTCCTTACATTACCAACTTGTATCTTTACCAAAACTTCAACCAACCCAAGTGTTCCCTCCTTAACAGTTTGGGCACTTCATAAACATTATTTTCCATCTTCAGTTCATTTACCAAAACTTCCTCAAGTCATCTTACATAACCATGCACAAATTCCTCTCTTTTCCATTTGTTACTCATCATTCCTAAACTCTTGGGCATACCTAAACATTTCTTGTCATCCTCTTAGCACCTTACCTTGTTCATCTTTACCTTAACTATACTACACCCTCCTTGGACATTTCCACCTCCTTTTTCTCACTTACTCACCATTATCACGATCATACGCTCTTTTACATTCCTAGTCATTTTCCTTGATGACTTACAACATCCTCCTACCTTTTTCACTCCCATCACCCAAGTCCACACATTACCATTCAACTAAACCTTACTAGTCCACCACTAACATCATCACACTTACACAAGGTTCTCAAAACTCTCATTGTCTTACTCTCTAGTTCATACCTAAATCTCCTTAAGGCATTATACACCTTTCCTTAAAACTTATGCACAAGTCTTACACTCCTCATACCATGACTTTGGTGTGTTCAATACACCCACCTAAACTCTAACTTCCTCATAGACCATTCTAGGTCATTCTCATCCTTAAGAACTCCTTAGTTAACTCATTTCCACTCAAATTCTTCATAATGACTCCTAGTAAATCCTAGGTCATATTAATTCACCACCATCACCTAAACACTTATTTTCTACTCAAATTTCGCCATAGCTCCTCTAGTATATTCTCATGCCCAAATGCATTGTTTTTCTCACACAATAATCTCACACACACACCAAGTCCTTTCTCATCTTATTTTCTCACCCAAATCAACTTATTCACATCATACTCAATATATTGCAATAATCTTAAATTGCATAGCACTAAGGCTCTTAAATGACATGGCTCTTAGGCCCTTAAATGACTTAAACTTTAAACACTGAATTTCCCATATATAAAAGCCTTCAACCTGCAAATACACCCATCAATCTCATAGTAGTTATAATGCTCCTAAAATCCACCTTAAACTTATACTACTAACTCATTCTCATTGGCTCCTTAGTCACAAGTTCACAAGCTTATTTAAGTTCTTTTTCTTAGGTTATATAACCCAATACACAATGTAAGCTCTAAGCCACATTGGTATCCACTTAAACTCATCCCTTAAAACTTAAACCACCATTAGGTAAGCATTTTACCTTGTTTTCTCAAGCTTATCTTAACTTCCTCCTTAGACCTTCTTCTTGCATGAATCTCGGCCACCACTTAAATTCCCCTTGCCAATGTTCTAATCAATATTCAATGACTCATATGAGTACTAAACAATACACTAACCTCAAGGAAAAAAACCTAGGTTAGAAATGTGTTCTAAGGCATAAAAGTGGATGATTACCTTTGAAGTCTCAAGGTAGACTTTGGCATTGAATGAAATAGGACCTCCACTAGTCCTTGGTGAATAAATCAAGCTAGAACAAGGCATAAAAACAAGGCCCCATGAGTAGAAATTTTCGGCCATGTAGAAGAAATGATGGAAACTTGGTTTTTCTTACATTTTCTTTACCTTAAGAGAATGGAGAAGCTAATGAGCTCTTCAAACTTGGTTTTCCTCCATCAATGGAGTTTCCTCTTGGCACCAAAATGGAGCTTTGAAGGATTTGAAAAGATAGGAATGAAGGCCTTGATCTAACTAAGAGAAATCTATGCTTACTTTTCGATTTGGAGCAAAGATGAACATTTGGTGAGCAATTGAAGGTGAAGGCACCATGGATGGAGCTCTCACAGTTTTGGAGCAAAAGAAGAGAAGAAGAAATCGTGTGAAGAAGAGAAATGAAGAGAGAGAAGAAGAAAAGGTGGCTTATAAGAGATATTTGCTTTAATAAAGCAAATAGTACTCTTTTACTTATCTCTTCTTTCTTCCTTATTTGACTACTTATGGTGACTCACCCTCCTTTAGAAAACCGGCCCCCTACCTTAAATAAGGCTAGTCATGGTCTTTGTTGACCAACTAATTAGCTTATATTGATTAAAACTTAAACTAGTCACTATTTGGCACTATTCACTAATCAGTGCACATATTTCTGAAATTTTTGATTTCCCATTGATTTAGACCTCCTAATGTGATACTAATTAGTACACATGTTGATTAAAGAGTAATGATGGACATTTAGCCACTCAAAACTCAATTCTAAGACAATTTCTCAAAAATGTGCTTTAAGACTTCTTAAAGCACATTTTGTGTTTTAACTTGTTTTCAAGCTTGGTTTTCTTTGCTAATTGATTTAAAATGTCCATTAGCATATTACTAAAGTCTTATAATGGTATTTGGGTGCTAATCAAAGTCACTCCAAGCTTAGAGCACGTTTTTGCCCTGATTGCTCTTAAGGCACTTTCTTGTGTTTTCCTTGGTTTAAATTGTCTACCAATCTTTCTAAGGCATATTATAGCCTTACTACATCATAATTTGATGTTCACTTAGCATACTTAGGTTTGGGGTATTTCAGGTTCGGAGATGCACCTTCTGTATAGCAATGTTACAGAGAGTATAAGGGGATGACATTGGGTGGTTCAAGAAGTTAACACCTTGCTAATCCACTTAGCTAGGTATGTAAGCATTTTGGGAACTGATTTATACCAGAAAAAGGGGGTTTAAAGAAGAACTGTGCAGAATTGGTATTTACAGTTCCTATAGTTTTAGGTTTCTGTTAAATGAGTTTTTCATAGATGTCAACTTCATTGTCTTGAGTGGTCTTTAAGCTCAAATCCTTAATAGTACAATTATCAAGTGGTGTAAGAGTTTTGGGAAGTTTTGGAAACTGAACAACAACTAAATAAAGACTTGAAGAAGGGATACATCAATAATGTTTTCAGTTTATTTCTCAGAATTTGGTTGCCTCTGTATAAGAATGATACAGATAGCTTAAGAGTGTTAGAGAGGGCTAATAATGAACCCAAAACACTTCTAAGAGGGTGAACTAGGCTGGTACATTCCTTGAAAGTTTTAGGAATAAATTGAATAACCCAAACAGGAACAATAAAGAAGAGACACTAATATTGTCTCAGAATTTTCGATAACATGTTCCTTCTGTATAAGTAAGCTACAGAGGGGGGTTAAGTTGTGATACAGTCTCAAGTTTTATGATCTATGATAAATGTGGTGGAATAGTGATTTTTGAGAGAGGATGGGATGTGAAAGAAATGGAATCTGATATGTATATATAATACCGGTAACCAGTGCAAGATGTTGTCAAACCGTGGGTTACATTCTACTACAAGGTTCTGATGTCATAAACTTAGATACTTACAACATGTCATAAGTCATGTGGATTAAGGAGAATTATGTAATAAATAGCTCAACTGTACCAAATGTGTATATCATTCTCGGTACATGCATAAAACTACCAAAACCATGTGCTATAAGCCTAATGACATACAAACATCATACTATATAACATCATGAACCAAGTGTAACACTAAATAATATGGTGGTCAAAAGTATAGTATATAAAACTATACATGCTGGCGCATGCATATATTCATATACCGAAAATGAAGATATAAACTATAGAAAATAATGACATAAATACTAAGGGTGACATATGATTTTTGAAATGGTTTAAATAAACCTTGCACAAAGATTTACATGTACATAATGTAAAGTTTCTTATTTCATTAAGAAAACAAGTATATACACACATATGTATATGGGCGCAAGTGACATGCATATATAATATGTTTATAAGCCATATAATGGAAGATAATAAATGTTAGCTTAAAACGTATAATTATATACTATTAAGTCATAAGGTTTTACACGAATACTACTTGTCGCATAAATGAGCAGTTATATGACGTAAGGTATATCAAGAAAATAATCTAACATACCCTGTAAAGCAACGTTGCATGGAATGCACGTCATATAACAGTTGAATTAAATGTGCAAGAACAAACGGAGGTATATAAAGCGTAACGTTCATAAAAATACTACTAGCAGGAAAATATAATTTCCTATGTTAGAAAACGTTAATGGCAACGTTCGTATAATGACCGACGTCTTCGCTAAACCGAATATTGATACTTACTACGAGTAAGGAAATTTTAAAGATAACAATACTTTAACTTGTAACAGTTGAAAATCCGGGGGCGTAGTACCGGGATTACAGACGTTATTCGGAAAATACCGAATCATACTGTCATGTGGATTGACATTTAGCGTTCCTTGTATTTCTAGATCGCCCTTCAGATGTGCGCGCTCGATAGCCTTAGCGGTCTACACTGCGCGACCTTGACACGGTGTAACGCCCCTATTTAACATAAATGCAGCGGAAAATAAAATACTAAGGCGATTACTGATCATCGGGTTCCAAGCACCCGGCACCAAACCTCACCAATTACAACTTATAAAAATATAAATGCTACGGTCTGAACTCGAGAAAACATAACTAGTGCAAGATATAAAAACTCTATACAATCCCTAATTCCCATCCCAATCACTCATACTCTTCGTGGCAACCTGTATAACAGTCCGTAAGTGTAAGATGAAACCAAGCAGCCCACCCCGGAAGGGGTGAGTCAGTTCCCTGGAATGGAACTGGTACAACTCTCCAAAACAAAAGTTTAAAACATAACTCTTGAAACATACAATAACTCGAAGTCAAATGCTTAAAACAAAAACAGAAGAACAAGGCACGTCAAAATCACCAAGTCAAAGATATCAAGTCAAGGATAGAGATAAATAACAAGAAGTAAAGTGAGTCAACTTAAAAGAAACCACGCCAGAAGTTAGTGAACATCCATTGCTTAAGTTAGATTCAGTTCCAATTAGGATTAGAAAGACCCAAGTAGTCACAAGGACTAGGAATGGAGGAAGATATCCAAGAACCCATAATTCAAGAGTGGAATAAAACCAATTGGGAGAGATGGCCCCCACCGCAAGTCAGTTGTCACAAGGACGAGGTAAACAGACCTCCGCTGTCAGTTGTCCATAAGGACGAGGTAAACAGACCTCCGCTGTCAATTGTCCACTTGGACGAGGTATAGCAGACCTCCGCTGCCACCGACCCGTTCTCAGTCATCGGTGAAAAGTGTGTGCACCACTTAATAGAAAGAATCCATACTCAATACCAAGATTGACATTTTCCCATATTCCCACTAGATTATTAACTGCACAAGTGCAATACCAAAACACTCAGTCCTACAGAGTGCAGAGGCGTAAACCCTCAGCAGTTAATATCTAATGAGACAACCTGAAAGAAGGAACCAATAATCATGAAAGTTGTACATTCAAGGCTCAGTCAGTCACCACAGGCTGAGTTAGTCACACAAACAATTTCCTTTTGAAATCCATTCAAGATCAGTTGACGTTTTCCCAAAACACTCCATAAAGTCCATTAGCAAAAATATCTGAGTACGAGAAATCGTACCTGATTAGCGCTGTAGCAGTCCTAGTAGCCTCGTGCAAACATTCAACACACTCTGAGGAATATTAAAGGTAGTATATCATCAATAACTTGTAGCCTAAGTTAAACTTAAACAAATTCCTCACTCTTATTTACAAAGTCTCAATTGTCTTTTAAGCCCTCACTTAAATGTTATGTGTAACCTTTGACTTATCTTAGAATGTTATATAACTCAAGGTTGTAAGACTAAGGAATGTATTTCTATTGACACTTGTTAATTGTTCCACTCTTATCCACTTTACTCATACTTAACCATAATTCTCACATTCAAGAGTTTTGAGACCCTTATATCATAAGTGCATTTCATATTCATTTAATCTTAGAATACTACACTATTACTTCACGATGTAACGATTATGTATTTTATCAATATCTACTAGATCACTTTGATTAAGTTTTCCCCTTAACTTAAGTAAGATCTACATCCTGTATATTGGAATCATAGTGTTATAGATGCATTTTATTATAACTTAATTGAGCTACTAAACTCAATTATCATATCCTTAGTTCAGAATGACATTTATTACAACCGTCTAATAATCTTGTCATAAGATGTTAAATTACTTTCAATCTTGAAATAACTATATTATAATTAACTTAGACTTATCGAACTCTTACATTTAGTATTCAGAAAGTATATTATTATCATTAACTATATAATAAAGTGTTTTAAGATAACCTTTTACGTATCCTTACTTACATTTAATTCCTTAATTGTTTTATTTTTACACACATTCCCGCTATAGACTATGTATAATCCTTTTATACTAAATTTTAATATACTTATGTCTTAAATACATTTTTCATATTGTTTACAAAACCTAAAGTTTCAAAGGAATAACTTAATAAATTAATCTCTTTTATTATGTTTTAGGATGAACATTATATCTTAACATAAGGTAAAATTTATCTAAGAATTAAATCCTCATTCATAAGTGAAATTGTCAATTATTTAATAAGATAATCTATTCTGAAAAATTCTCGTATTTAATATTAAAATAACATATTAATATTTCTAGTGCCGTAAAGTATATCAATATAATACCTTATGTACTTAGTTCCACATGATTAAAGGTTCAAGGCTGTAAATATCTAGTTTCTATTTACAAACCCTTTTTTTTAAGTTTTAACTACTAAATACATCACTTAATTATAAACTCACATTCTGAATGTGGGTAATTAATAAGTGTATTTAATATAGCTTCTCCAGTTTTAAGAAACTCAAGGATTATTATTTAGATTAATTCCTAATCATAGTTTTATATAGTTTTATATCCTGATCCTTCTAATGATCTTATCTTGAAACATTAAGTTATTATTCAATATTATAAATGTTATGAAAGGATTAAATCTAGGCTTATTAATCCACTTCACAATTAGATGTAAAAGTGTTTATTTATCTTATGTAATCTAATTACAAATTTTCCTAAGTCTTAACTTATTAATTACTTAACCCAATTATAGATTTACATTATGGTCGCTCACTAATAATATACATGTATTTTAATACGATTTATATAAATCTTAGAAATTCAAAGGTAACTCTTTAAGCTTAATTTCATAATCATAATTTAATACTACTCTTATAATACTCTATTAATAGTATCACGTATAGATTTAGTTTAACTTAGCAATTCCCTCATATTCTATTTTCCATAAGGTATTTTATTCCTCTTGTTTATTCTTTTGTTATCTATATATTAAGATTTATTTAAGACATTCTTTACATAACTTTACTATACTTAATTACTCCTACTAACCTATATACATATCTTCATCCAATATGTGGTTTATAATATAAAGTATTTCCCTTTGTTTACAATTCAGTATATTACTTCTATAGTATAAAGTTAACATAAAAGTAGGTTAATTAAATTCCTTGATTTAACCTAAGAATATTTTATTTCTTTTATTTCTTTACTTCGCTAAAAAGATTATACTTAAAATATTTATTAACATTCTGTATTAATGTTTCTTTAGTCTTCTTATGTTAATCCCAACCTATAAAGTTCATTAATCAACTATACTTTAAAAACCGTAGATTATAACATATCTTATGAGAAACAGAATTACAATTTTTAGACCTATTCCCTCTTGTCTAAAAATTCTCAAATTTAATATATAGTAACTATGATATTTTATACATATTATAATAATTTTATTTCCTAAAAATTGCTTTATTAAATACCTAAGTTGATTCTTACAAGGCCGTAACTTATAAAAAACTTAACTTACGTTTTATAACTCCAAATTTATAATAATTTATATCAAAACGAAATATACTCTATAATTCTCACTTGTATAAAATCTCATTTCAAAATTCATTCGGGAAGATCATTAAATTAGTCAAACAAGGTTCAACCTTACCTAGATTCATTATTTCATGTGCAATGCCAACTTCGCAGATCTGGTTCTCACAACCTAAAGCGATTAAATCCAAGGTCTTTATCAATTTTAAAAGAGGAATCATAGATCTACACATGGGTGAAAGAATCATTGAAAACGGAGCACTGTGGAGAAAGTTATAGACTCTTCAAGATTCGAGTTTACCACTGAAATTCTGGGTTGCTATTGCGTTATGACCGAGTTGCCTACTTCGGACGCTTAATGCTCCCAAATGAGGACGATTCAGCCTTAGCTGCCTTTAGGAAAGTTGAATAAGAGTTAAAGAGCTTTCCAACAAGGTATGGTTCATTAATTTTCGTACAAGGATGAGAAAGTTATGATAGGGACAAAAATCGGATTTACCATAAGATTCTGAAAATTCTGGGCAGAACTGAATCAGGTGACGAACTTTAGACGCGTTTCTGTACCAATTGGTTGTGATTCAGCCTTCGATGTCTAAATACAAGTTGAAGAAGAATCCATGATCTTTAAAACGTGCTATGGAAAAACGTATTTGGATCCAGAACGAGAGAGTTATAGATCTCACAAGATCTGGGTTTACCTAGTCGATTTTCTGGAAAAATCTGGGCAAGAACACGACCTGATCGAGGCAGCTACTTTAGACGCCTTAATCTTTCACACGATTGAGAACTAGCTCGGGGTTCCTTCATAAGAGTTGTAGAGAAATTTAAGATCTTCAAAACGAGGTATTGTACGTGAATTTTCATTCACACACGAAGAATATACGATTGAGCAAAGTTTACCTCATCAACTGGAATTTCCAGATTTCTGGGTTGCAGTATCTCGGGTAGGCAACTTTCGATTGATTTTCCCGTCGATGTAGAAAGGTTTAGATGGTGTATGAGTAATGATTAGAAAGAGAAATGATAGGAGAATCGAATGCAAAAGACGGCATACCAAACGGTGGAGTAACGAAAGAGATATAGGTGTCTAAAGATCGACCCATGGCATGCCAAAACTGAAGGAAAGCTCAAACGACTAAGTTAAATCGGGGCTGACTGGGCGCGGCTGAGTCAGCCAGCCTTGGACACGTCAGCAACCTCCTAAATTTTGGCTCTAAACTTCAATCCATCATAACTTTGGCTAGGATGATCCGTTTTCAACGTTCTTTTTATCAATCTTCTTGGTTTTCCATAACCTTTTTATTCACATAGTTTTCATGAGCTGGTTTGACCATTCTCAAAGAGTCAACCCTAGCAAGGCTTAATAAGCTTTAAGGTTTCTATAATGTTTTTTTGACTTTTATGATTCAAATTAATGTACAAATTATTTCTAAAATCTTTATAATATACTTGGAGTGTTTAGAAATTTTCCCAAGATTTATTGTGTAACACCCCTACAACGTACTTCACAACTAAATGAAATCGCAGCGGAAATAACTAAACAGTAACTAACGCTTTGGTGCTACAACGCCGTCAACCACCCACGTGGTTGACAAGGCAGAATAAATACAAGTGTACCGGTCTGATGATCAGACTCCCGAGCATAAAACTAAACCATAAATACATCATATACAATACCGAGTATTACTTACATTCCTTCACTGTAAACTGTTAATATACCGCCATAGTAATTTCAACGGAGTCAAAATATAATGCCACGGGAGCACAGGCGCATCCCGGGCTCAACATCCAAAATAAACCGGCATACAACTGCAGCCTAGATCCTACAGCCACTCTGCCTCCTCGATCCTCATCCTGCAGTAAAAATATGGAGCCCCCGAGGGGGTCAGCAACCCTTGGCTGGTATGGTTAATGTGCAGCCCATCGGCTACCGGGATACGCGCAACTAATTGTCATGATAACATGGCATTCATTTTTATACATAACATAACATAATATGTGGCATAGCTTCAATAGTGCACAGCATAACATCACATACACAGTGGATCTTCGTTCCACAATAACAAACCACAAGGGTCAAATAACACAAGAGCCTAGAGAATGATTCACCCTCATGTTAAGCTCGTTACACACACTCATTACCGTTCTGTTATTCGAACGAGTAACTTAAGTCACAGATGGTTCGGATTTAGTGACCCGAACACACCACACAAACACATGTTGCCACTAAACCGATCATAAGTCAGAATAGGTAAGCTTTGGAGGAAGCTAGCGGGAGATCGAACGCCAAATTAAGGAGAACAATCTTAACAACATAAGAGTCGAATCTGATTCAGATATCAACTCTTAACTTACATGCATGACCGGACAACCGGATTCCTCACTTCCCAGTTAACACTTGTTAGAAGTTCATGGTGGAACTTAACAACCAATACACAATAGGTGGTAAGTCATGTTAGACACACACAAGGGAAATGAGTCACATCATAACAACACAATAATATGAACAACTGTAAACTCATTACACGTTTCGGTCTTATAACGTCATAAACACACAGAAAAACATACAACACACAAGCCGGTGTAAACCGGTAGACAACAGACTGCAAGAAAACCATACCTCGGTCCTTGCCTCGTTTCATTTCCACCTTGAGAGAATCCTAAACACATTAGTAACGTCGGTTAATTATTTATTTAACTTCCAACTTACTAAGTATTTAACATGATTGCATGACATGTTTTTAATGTCTCACTTACCCTAGGTTACCTTCATTATACCCCCTAGGGTTAACTACATAAGTCACATTCTTTTCTGTTTTTTTTTTACAAGTTTAGGTCCGACCGACCTTACCGACCGAACTTGTCCAAGTTCGGTCCATTCCAGAACACATTTCCGTCAAAACTTTCTACTCCGACCGACCTTGTAAGTTCGGTCGCATGTTCGGTCTATTCCCGAGAGTTTCTTCCCTTTGAAAATTTAGCCCGACCGAACTTGCCAAGTCCGGTCCCATGTTCGGTCGATTCCAGTAACTCAATCCGTACACAAAATACAAGCCCGACCGACCTTGCAAGTCCGGTCCCCAAGGTCGGTCCATTCCAGAAGCCAATTCTCGCAGGGTAAACTGGGCTCGACCGAACTTGCAAGTTCGGTCGCAAGTTCGGTCTGCCCCAGACCCTTGTTTTCCTTTTCACATTCAACTCCAAACTTCACCCCATATAACCTAGTACCCCCTAACCTCATTTGGGCACTTCAAACACACCTTAAGACATCCTTAAACACTCATAAAACTCATTTTCTAATTCCTTAAGCCTTTACTTATATCTTCACAAAATTCCTAACACTTACAATGTTTTCTCCTAGTCTCCAAGTGGTGTTTCATACCTATGATAACTACTATCTCAAAATACTTTCTCTTCATTTTAACATCATCTTTCAAGCATCATTTCTTACCATCAACTCCTTATGTCATTTCTTGAAATCCTTTTTCAGTTCACACTTTCTCCTTATTTTACCAAAGTTTGCCTAAGTCTTTACCTAAGTCCAAAATGACTTTGGTACATACTAAAACCTCAAGATCATGCCTAAGTCCTTGTTACACTCTAGAGCACTTCCTAGTTCATCAAAATTCCTTTAAAACATCTTGAACTCCTTATGCATTTCCTAAATTTCGACATAGGTTCTCCTAGCATTTTGTCACACCAAAGCACATTGTTTTCTCCATTGAACACACAAGAACACTAAAAATCCATCAAGTACTTTCTTATACACAAACTTCACTCATATAGCACTACATCACAATATAGTGCATAATTTAAATTGCATGGCACTTAGGCCCTTAAAATGCATGGCTCTTAGGCCCTTAAAGTGCATAATTCTTAAACACTGAATTTCCACAATATATTTGCCTTTGACCTGCAAATACACTCAACAACACATATGCCTTTTACTAGTCTCTTGAGAACACTTTACTAAGTCATTCACCATTTGCTCTTTAGGAAGTTTTAACAAGCATTATAAGCTCATTTCTCCTAAGGCATTTAAACAACATTAGGTTAGTAGATTTACCTCTTTTCCAAACAACTTCTTTCTTGTTTCCTTATAAAAACCGGTGAGGTATTTGATTCCTTGTCAACTACTAAACATTATACAAATAACATAATGAGTATTCAAGCTTTAAGCTTTATCTCATTGTAAACCCTAGGTTTACATGATTTCAAAAACATTAATGTAGTTGTTTTACCTTGGCCTTTGAAGAGAGTTTGAATATATATCAAGAGAGGACTCCACCTAGTCCATGAAAGGTTGGAATGAAGCTAAAACAAAGCCATATAAAGAGCACCTTCAATGGGTATTTTCGGTCACAACAAAAACATGAAGGAAATGAAGTTTTTATTTGAGATTCCTTACCTAGAAGCAAAGGAGAGTAATAATATGTAGAAATACAAGCTCAAGCTCCTTCAATGGTGGAACTCCATGGCACCGAAATGGGGCTCTTGAAGTTTTGAGAAGATAGGAATGAAGAGCTTGATGAGAGGAAGAGAATGGTGGTGTTTGTTTTTGATTTGGTTAAGTAGCTAGATTTTACAAGTGGTCAAAGCTAGAGTTTTAATGGTGGTGGTGTGTATTACCGAGAGAGAGAGCAAGAAGAGAGGTTGAAGAAGAGCATGGAACCGTGTGAAATGAGAAGGAAATGAGAGAATGAGGTAAGTTTGCTTTTTAGAAGATATTTGTAGTTTATAAAGCAAATAGTACCTAGTTAGTCATCTTTCTTTACTTAACAAAATAACAAGAGAGTGGTGAGTCACCACACTTAGGAAAACCGGCCCCCATTATTACTTAGGGGTAATATAGTCTTTATTTGTCAATTTAATTACTTATACAAACATATGTTACAAAATAGCTTATAAAAATCACTATTCATAAAAACAAGGCACATGAAGTGAAATTTTTGATTTCCTATTGATATCGACATCCAAATGTGATATATATAGTACACATATATTTAAGAGTAATGATGGACATCTAGCCACTCAAAACTCATTTACAAGATAATTTTTCAAAAATGTGCTTTAAGACTCCTTAAAGCACATTTTGTGCTTAAACTTGTTTTCAAGCTTGGTTTTCTTTGGTAATTGGTTTAATATGTTCATTAGCATATAATTAAGATCTTGGTAAGTTCATTAGGTCTTAACCAAGCATACCCCAAGCTTAGAGCACACTTTGGCCTTTATTGACCTTAAAGCACATTTTGTGTTTCTTTTGTTTAAATTTGTTTACTAATGTTTCTAAGACTCTTTTTAGTCTTAATATACCATATTTAGGTGTTTAAACAATATATTAAGGTTTGGGGTATTTCAATCTACCCCCCTTAAAAGAACTTTGTCCTCAAAGTTCATACTTCCACATATCCTAAATATTAGAACACGGGAATACTTATAAACAATACTTTCATACATCATTAACAACACACTTACATAACATTGGACACAAGGTCCATACAACATAACATCGGGTACATAACATTGGACACAAGGTCCATACAACATCATCCACATCATTCAGACACAACGGTCTGTAACATAACAACATAACATAGACGATGTATTCAAATACACGTCGTACACACATAACCGAAACGGCTCTACCCCCCTTAAAAGGGGTACCCCGTACCCTATACACATAAGCACTAAGAAGTAAACAATGACGGGTACTTCGCCTTCATCTTATCTCCAGCTCCCAAGTGGCCTCCTCAACGTCCTGGTTAGACCAAAGAACTTTCACCCAGTCTCACAGACTTATGGCGAGTGTCTCGATCTTAGTATCCAGAATCCGTACCGGAGTCTCCACTGATCGCATGGTCGGCTCTAAGGTTACCTTTCAGGCTGAAGCACATGAGACGGATGAGACATATATTTCTTCAACTGGGACACATGAAATACATCATGTACCTTGCCCAGCTCGGCGGGTAAATCAAGTCTATAAGCTACCGGGCCGATCCGCTCCGTCACAACATAAGGTCCCACATATTTTGGGCTCAACTTGCCCTTCTGGCCAAAACGAAATACTCCCTTCATGGGGGATACTCTCAAAAATACCTGATCGCCCACGGCGAACTCCAGGTCACGTCTGCGCACATCTGCGTACGACTTCTGTCTATCCTGAGCTGCCTTCATGTTAGCTCGGATCTGGCGAACTTCTGCCTGAACTTGTTCAAGATACTCTGGTCCTATAATGACCGTCTCACTCGACTCATCCCAGCATAATGGCGTGCGGCATGGTCTACCGTACAAGGCCTGGAAGGGAGACATCTTGATCGAAGCATGGTAACTGTTGTTGTAACTAAACTCGATCAGATGTAACTTATCAATCCAGCTGGTCTGAAAGTCAAGTGCACAAGCACGTAGCATATCCTCAAGTGTCTGAATGGTGCGCTCACTCTGACCATCGGTCTGTGAGTGAAACGCTGTACTCAATTTCAGTTCGGTACCCAATGCTTCTCGTGTAGACTTCCAATATCTCGATAAGAATCTGGTATCTCTGTCAGATACAATTGTTTTCGGTACACCATGATGTCTTACAATTTCTCTATCAAAGAGTTCTGCCAGTTTTTGCCACTTTCCAGGTGTCCTTCATCGGAATGAATCGGGCCACCTTGGTCAGTCGGTCAACAACAACCCATATCATATTCAGACCTCCCCTTGTAGGCGGAAGCCCTACTACGAAGTCCATGGAGATATCATGGAACTTCCACTCAGGCACTGGCATTGGCTGTACCATACCACCAGGCCGTCGGTGCTCAAACTTGACCTTCTAGCAAGTGAGACACCTCAACACATAATCACTTACATCTTTTTTCATTCCAGTCCACCAAAAATACCTTTTTATACTCTTATACATCTTTGAAGCTCCGGGGTGAATCGAAGTAGTAGAACAATGGGATTCACTCAATATGCGCTCCTTCAACTCCGCGCTACTCCTAGGTATACACAATCGGCCATTCAGCCTAATCAGGTCATCATCGTGGAGTCTGAAGTCGTACTTCTGACCCTCGAATGTGCCATCAATAAGCTTCTGCCTGATCTCCACCATATACTGATCCATCATCTGAGCACTTCGCACCTCTTCAACCAAGCCAGTATGAGAGACTAGTGAATGGAGAGAGTGTGCTCGGCGACTCAATGCGTTAGCTACCACATTTGCCTTACCCTCTTTATATTGCAGATTGATATCGTAGTCATTCAGAAATTCCACCCACCTTCTTTGTCTCATGTTCAACTCCTTCTGAGTGAACAAGTACTTCAAACTTTTGTGGTCAGAATAGATTGTCACACTTACCCCATACAAATAATGTCGCCATATCTTCAATGCGAAGACAATGGCACCCAACTCTAGATCGTGGGTAGGGTAGTTCTCTTCATGCTTCTTCAGCTGTCGGGAGGCGTATGCTACGACCTTACTGTGTTGCATCAATACACAACCCATACCTCTACCTGATGCGTCGCAATAGGCCTCAAAACCATCTGGACCGTCTGGTATAGTCAGGACTGGTGCAGATGTCAGAGCATCCTTGAGACTCGTGAAAGAACTCTCACAGTCGTCTGTCCACTCGAATGGTGCGTCCTTCTTCATTAAGGAAGTCATCGGCTTCGAGACACTGGAGAAGTCCTTCACAAACCTCCTATAGTAACCTGCTAGACCGAGGAAGCTCCTGATATCGGTAACTGTCTTCGGCCAAGGCTAGGTGCGCACTGCATCTATCTTTGCCAGATCAACAGCGATCCCGGCCTCAGAAATCACATGACCAAGAAAGGATACTTGGTTCAACCAAAATTCACATTTAGAAAATTTAGCATACAGCTGATTCTTCCTCAATGTTTGCAACACATCTCTCAGGTGGCTTTCATGCTCACCTCTCGATTTCAAATACACAAGTATGTCATCGATGAAGACTACCACTGACTTGTCCAACTGATCTTGGAACAAGCGGTTCATTAAGTCCATGAACTTAGCTGGTGCATTTGATAAGCCAAACGGCATAACTGTGAACTCATAGTGCCCATACCTAGTTCTGAATGCTGTCTTCTCGATATCACTATCACGGATGGCAATCTGATGGTATCCGGAACGTAGATCTATCTTGGAGAATACTGATGCTCCCCTCAGCTGATCAAATAGATCGTCGATGCGTGGTAAAGGGTAACGGTTCTTCACCGTAACAGCATTCAGCTCCCGATAGTCAATACACAGGCGGAGGCTACCGTCCTTCTTCTTCACTCAGAAGAGGACCGGCGCTCCCCATGGTGAAACACTAGGGCGGATAAAGCCCTTGTCAAGTAGGTCTCTCAGCTGCTCCTTGAGCTCTGTCATCTCTGTTGGAGCCATACGATAAGGTGCCTTCGCAATGGGTCCAGTGCCCGGAACTAAGTCAATCTCAAACTCAACCTCTCGTGCTGGCGGCATGCCCGGCAGTTCCTTAGGAAATACATCAGGAAACTCCGACACTACCGGCACATCAGAACTAAACTCTGGGTCTCTCTCTATGTCCTGGACATAGCAGAGGTATACATCACTCCCTCGTCGTAACTCACGATACATGGCCATGGCGGTGATGATCTGTGTCGAAGGCTCCCTGGGCCTCTGGCGGTATGATATGGTAACCCCAGATGGACTCCGAAGAAGTAGTCGATGCTCGGCACATAGGATTCTGCCCTTGTACCGCTCCAACCAGTTCATCCCGACAATCACATCAAATCCAAGTCCGTCGAACTCTATCAAGTCGTTCGAAAACTCTTCACCTCTGATTCTTACAACAGCATCTCGGTGGTAGCGGGTGCACCTGATCCGTTCTTTCGACGGGAGAGTGACTAGAAAGTCTGGCATCTCATCACCGTCTAACCCCAGCCTCTTCGCAAAAGATAGCGAAATAAATGTGTGTGAGGCTCCGGAGTCGAACAAGATCGAAGCGTCCACGCCATTGACTGGAAAGGTACCGGTGAGGATTGTGCCGCTCTCGTCGGCTTCTGCCTCATTGTAGACACTCAGTGTACCTCCCGTTCCGAGTGCACAGCCTAATTCATTGGCAAACTAATAAGTACTGGGTAACAACACGGTTGATATACTTCAATAACTCCACTTTATTCATTAACACATTCTCTTTACAACATTGTTGGTTTACACGGTAAACATAACTTAACACATACATAACTTCCTTAACATATACTGGCTAAACACATTACACAATTATACAAGGCTTTAAAACTGTCTGAAGGTCAAATTCAAACGTCCAGGTTTCATGTGTGTGGCATTGATCACTACCGACGGTGCGGTATTCAGTTTGATCTTCCTGATGCCATGTTATAGCATCCTTGACTGCCCACCCATGATTAACACATCTCCTGACTTTAGTATTAACTTCCTTGCGAGATCAGCACGCTTCTGCTCGCCATACACAAACACTGCGGTATCACCAATGGACCAAGACACCACGGGTACTCCTTTACTTAGAGTGAAATACCCCGACCTTAAATATGGCGATTAAATTATCCTAATAGGTATTTAAGGGCCTAATAATGCCTAAGTAATATTGGTAAGGAAAAATAAATCCAAAAGAAATAAGAAACGCTTAAAAAGCGTAAAACGCTAAATAAGCGTTAAATAACCATAGGAGGTATGGGACCTCGGTTAGCGTAATATATGGATTCTAAAGGCTTAAAAAGGCCTGAATAATATGAGGGAACAAATCCTGAAGAAAACGAATCCTTAAAATGGATTAAAAACATTGATGAACATTAAAGCGCGTTTTTCAAGGTAACCGGGAAAACGTGACTTTAAGCGGGTTAAATAGACTCGTAACAATTTTGGTCAACTAAATAATCATTAATAAACATTAGTGAAGCTTTAGAACCAATAAAATCAATAAAATGAGAAATTAGTAAAAACTGTCAAAAACGGGAAGTTGTGGGGTAGGAACATAAATAACCAAAACTTATGTGTCCACTTTAGAATAAAGAAAAAATTTGTGTGTGTGTGGGTGCTAGTGAGCCGGCCCCTATCCCCCTCTCTCACACTCTATTAATTCCCCCTTACTCACAAAACAACAAAAGTAATAAAACTACTACTTTATTACTTTACTCCCTCACTCACAATTCTCTCTCCTCCTCTCATTCTCTTCTCCACGTACAGACCCCTCACCCAGCACTCTCTCTTTTCTTTCTTCTTCTTCCCCATGCGATTTCCATGGTGATTTGAAGCAAACCAAAAACTAACCTTCTCTCCTCTTGTAACCCACTCAAATCTCTTCCAAAAATTACAAAAATTACACCATTGTAATCCTCTCACCAAGAGCTACGTTTCTATCTTTCCAAAATTCGAAAACACACATTTTCGTTTTTTTGGGTATACCCCATTTGGAGCTTCAAGACCACCATTAGAGCCACCTTGTCCTCCTTGTTCTTTTGAGGTAAAAATCTCTTCGAAACTCCATTGTTTTTCTAGCCTTAAAGGCAAAACGAATTTGAACTAAACCCTTGTTTGGTTCCTCTTGTACCCAGCCGGTTTTGGCTTCTTTGAAGGGGTGGAAACCTTGTTCTTAAACTCCTCTAAGTTTCATCTACACCCTTGGAAGGTAAAGGAAATTCTAAACCCTAGAACTTACGTTAAAGCTTAAGTAATGTTTAGGGATTGGTTTTAGTATTGAAATGGTGTGTATGTATGGGTTATGATATTAGATTTGTGAAGTACTATAACCGGTGGAGAAAGAGAGGAAGGAAGAAGAAAGAAGGAGAAAGAAAAACTAGAAGAAAAACAAGGTAAGGATGCTCACTTGTGTAGCTTGGTATATGTATGTGTGTAACAGGTTTTTAGAAGTTGAAATTAGTAATGAAAATGGTATTGTATAGTAGTGTAATGTGTAGGAGAATATAAATGTTTTAAACCCTTAAAAGACATATTAAAAACTGTTACAAACTAGATGGTGAGGTAATGTAGAGTGCAGGAATTTTTAGTAGTGTTTAGTGTTTGGAAATTGTGTATGAAAGCTTGTATATGGATGTATATGTTGAACAGGTGGTGTATATAGGAATGAGTAATAAGTATGGTTTAGTATGATGAGGAAAGTAATGTAACAGTTTTGAAGGCTTTAAAAGATGTTAAAAGCTTGGTAAAACGTTGGGAAGTAAATGGGTATGTGCAGGAAATCTATTGTATTGTATAGTGTTGAATTGATATGGAAGATTTGTAATGAGGGTGTGGGCTGAAAATGTATGTGGCAATGTTAAATTATAGGGGAACCTCTGCCCAAAATTTGTATGGAAATAGGAGGACTTCGTTGTGTAAGAGAGAAAACTACCTAGGAAATTACTTGGTGTATTTGGAGAGTTTAAGTGAGTAGTTTTAGTACTTTGTAACAAATTAGAAGAGGATTAAGTAAAGGGAGGAACTAGGATTGAGGCAATGCATTGATGATGTGGGAGTAGCATTAGAGGGAGTATTGATTGAATTAGGAAGGAAATCTGGTAACATTGTAAGGAAAGAAAGTTGTAACATAGGAGAAAAAGTGTAACAGTGGAGTGTGTTTGTAACAGATTTGGATAGAGTGGATTAGGCTAGTTCAAAGTGCTTAATCAATGCTATAATATACTAAATTATATGTAGGAATTAGTTAGATATTGGTAGAAGTTTGGAAATTAAACAAGTTGAAAACTGATATAAATCACAATACTGTAACTAGTCCTGGTTGCAAACCAGAAATAGCAAAACCCGACTAGCCTTAAAACGACAAAAGGTTTTACAAAGGGGCATGGTGCCGGGTTTGCACCCAAGACCTAACCCGGACCACCCCAAAAACATACCGTAAGTTACTGGGAACAAGTGGTCAGAGTTGCAAATAGGGACACAAACCCGGACAGTGCAAAAAAAGAAACCCGTAACTTATAGCAACAAGTGGTCCGGGTTGCAAATAGGACACAAACCCGGACCTAGTTTTTCACACCCGAGGACTTTTGCAAAGTATGGTCCGGGTTTAAAACCAGGACACAACCAGGACCACACCCCATTTTCTTCACAGAATCCATTTTAAAGCTAATCTAAGGTAGGGTAATGAAGGTAATGATAGTATAAGTAATTAAGACATGATTAATGATGTTTAAAGGTCATTAAGGCTATAAACAACTTAGGAAATAATTTTAAGTAAGTAACATAAGTAAAGGTATTTGAACAACGAGAATTAGTAAGTGTAAACTAGGAAACTCTAGTCAAGTAATGAGTAAGGTTATTATGGATAATTGACCACCCGAATGTATGTATGTGATAGGATTTGATTAGTCGAACATCGAAAGGAGTCGGTGAGTCCGAAATCAATGGTGAAAGGTATGATTTTCTTCATGCCCTGTATCCTAATCTGGTTACCCCGTGTGTGCTTATTTGACCACCTAAATAAGATAAATGCATGAATCGGACTATATTGCACTTACCTGTGCTTGACTTATGTTGCGCTTGATATTTATGTCTTGAACTAGTTTATAATCTGAAATATATGAATGATGATGAATGGTATTCGAACCTCGTATTGTACTTGTGTAATGTATTGTACCTCGTATGTATGTGATATGTGTATGTATTATTGTGGCTTGGATGTTGACTTGTGCTAATTCCTAACTATCTAACTCCTAACTTAAGTGCGTAAATTGGAATGTACAAGTCCGATATAGCTTCGGCCACGCGTGAGGATGCGGAGTCACAAGAGGTTGGCTGCAATTCCTGACTCTTAAACTGGTCCGCGGCCCAAATCCCTTAAATGGGTAGCATCCCGGATTGGTGAGTCAAGTAAATCCCGGTGGTGGGACGGTAGTCCCGGGCCGGAGGTCCCGATGACTTAATGAGTAAGAGTAAGAGTAAGTAAGTATGGATCCGTAAGTAAGTATGAGTATGAGTATGTATATGTATGAAGTAACGAGTAAAAGAGTAATCTCCACCCGATTAACCCGGGTGGACCAATGAAGCTAACACGAATTGTATATTGTGTATGTAATGAGTATGTGTATTTTGGAAGAAGGTAAGTATGTATTGGATGGTTTATTGTATTCCTTGTATGTATGGTGTATGTATGTATGCCTTGCGTAAGTATTGTTGCATTGTGTATAAGAGCATGTATGCATGTATGTTGAATGAAATCAACCGCATGTATTCGACCAAGTGGTCGGCGTACCCTCACTAGTACGCGGGGTATGCGGTTATCATGCTCGGCGAAAGTTGACCCCTTTGGGGGACATTTTTTAGTGTGCAGGTACCCGAAGCGAATGTGGTCAAGGCACGAGACCGGCGACTACATTGGATAATAGTAGTAGAATGTAGAGGTGTACTAACTAGCACACCCTTGTATTTAGAAGTAAGTAGCGTGTGAGGAATGGGTAGTAAGTAGCCTCTTAGTGAGTATGTATGAACTTGGAAGAAGCATTGTAATTGTATTGGGAACCTAGTAAACTCGGTTATGTATTTTGTATTGTATGATTAATGAAGGAGTAAAGTATCGAATGGAACCTTGTAGTATTCGTTTGATGAACAGAGTATGTATCGTGGAAGTGTAGTACTCGGGATTCCGGTCCATCAGACCGATGCTGTATGTAGAAGTAGTAGCCTTGTTAGTCACGTGGGTGACTAATGGCATTGTATCACCCTCTGTATGTACTTAAGTATCCGCTGCGTGAGTCTGATTGTATAAGGAGATTGGACGGTAATGACAGTATTAGCAGTAGGGGTGTTACAAAAAGTGGTATCAGAGCGAAGTGTCGCTCTGATGACTGGAAATACCGAGTTTAGGAATACCGAGTTAGGAATTAGAAGCTTAGGGCTAAGGGCTGAGTGTTAGCATTAGAGATATGCTAGTTAGGAACTACCGGTGAGTACCGGATACCTACAATACCAGACCCGCCCTCCACTAACCCTATTGTATAACTTGGGAAAGTACGCCAGAGAGAAGGAAAGACCTCTCATACTCGGGAAAACCCGATCTGGCAGTAGTGAGATAATCCTATAAGAGGAAAACTCGACACACATAGATTCCAAAATTGGAAGATCCGGAAATGGAACCCGGTTGAACAACAATACCCGCACTTAATGGCGGTAGAATGAGAACTCCAACCATAAGGAGACTACAACATGCAACAACATGGGGCGACATGCTTAGCAGTCGCAGAACCTGGCTAACCAACCAGCAGCAGGAAAAGAAGCACTAAGCACAACAGAGCGGAAAAAGGAACTGTAACAAAACCCAAGACATAAGTCTACGGGGCTGTAGCATTCAAATAATACCACCAACGGTATGCTAACTGACTAAGGACATAGTCAGGAGCGGTTAACTTCAATACTGCAACGCCAAAAGGTTACAATACCTGGCCAATATAGCTCAGACAACTACAAGAACAATAACGAGATATGAACCGATAGGACTACAAGAGTAGTGCCTAGACAAGCTAAGGCTCAATAACCACGGTAAACCAGTGGGAACGAGCAACAAGGAAAAAAAATAAAACTAAATAAATGGGGATCTCTAGGGATTGGAGAAGTGCCCCGACCAGGACAACCATGTCAAGATCAATGAGAAGCTACTCAAAAGGATTGAGTATCCCAAACATAGATCAATATGATCAAGGGAAGAGTCAACAAGACTATAAAATACAAGTGGAAACCATACCAAGACCGGTATAGGTCTAACCAAAAACCAACAGTACCACGCACTTGCCACGGCAAGTGCAGTAAAGGCAGGAACATGTAGAGGAACTTTAACACACCACAGGTACATAGTAATGTACCGTGACAGCAGTGAAGCAACTATAGGATCACAAATCCTGGAAGCTAGAGAACTCAAACCTTGGGAAGGCCTGACGGCCTGACCATTGTATTAAGAACATACCAGACAGCGGGAAGCTGGACTTGGTCAAGACCACAAACATGGCTATGCCATGTAGAACTCCTTTTAACACCAAACCATTGTTTCAAAACCCAAATTCTTCTTTCAAAACCACAACTTTTCTTTTAAACCTTGGATTTTTAAACAAAACCAACAGCATTACGGTGAGTATCATAGACTGATACAAGAGGAGTTGACAATAGAATACTTCACCTAGGCGTGTGACGAACACTATGGGTGTACCCAATTACGGGATGTGGGACAACCGCACTCCGAAGGAGCTTGCGGGCCCGACATATAGTTGGGTAAGTGGTAACATGTCAATATGGTACTCCACGTATGTATACATGTAGTGTACGAAACACGGGAAGTAGTCAACTCCGTTCTACGGACCATGAGTAAGTTCAAGCCGAACAGCTGGACACCTCAGACAATCAAGGGGAAGGAACACAACAAAAAAAGTAAGTATAAAGAACTCAGAGAAACCATATGAGATAAGGAATGAGGATTAGGAAGTGCAAAGAGCACAGACTGATAAGTATATACAATGGATATGTCTCAACGATTTCAAACAAATACAGGACAGCTGGAAGGGATACCCAGCCTGAACACGGTGAGGCAAAAGCCCAATGTGAACACCACAATGCTCAACAAATGGGACAGAGTTCCTAAGAGCAGTCACAAGATTACCATAAAGTATAATCCATCGTTGGAGAGGATCTTAAACCTAGTCTAAAACACTAGGAGGAGTATAAACAGTCTACCCAAGAACAGGAGACGCTATAACCCACAAGGGGATAACTCAGCTACAATACCACAAGGCGGTATAGTAGACACAACATATCATAAACATTAGCCGGATGTGACGGCATAACTAACAACACCCATGAGCAATCCTTGAAGGGTGTCTGAATTTGCAACAGTCGAACAATAGTGACACGATAAAAGCACAGAAGCTAGAACGAACACTCGGTTAAGACACCGAAGGGATTTCACTTAACAGGAAATACCCTAAACTACAACAAGGCACCGATTAACACCATATTGCCAAAAAGGGTCTTCTATGAATGGAAGCGTGATGCCACGACCTGCCATGGAGCCCAGTAATACCTCCAACCTATGGGGTATACAAGGAGTGGAAACATGTATAAGCAGCTTGCAAAGAGCATAGCTCGTAGCAATTCGGCTTCAAAGCCATAAACCGACTACGTTATGTAATTTAAACAGTTGCAAAACCCACACCATTTGATAACAAGACTTGCAAGAGATATTGTCTCATACGACAAGAAATCAACAACTGGACCATCAATTCAAACCCAACATCCTGAGTGGCTTGGAGTAATGGCCAACTCAGTGTCACTGTCACTAGAGCACCAGTCTAGTATACAGTTGACAAGCTTTTAATTACCCTTCATGCCTACTGTAGCTAATAACACAGAGGCATAAGAATCAGGATAATGCCAACAATGGCCTAGTCCACATTTGGACACTACGAGAAACCCAAGGGAAGGTACCCTCGTAACCGACGACCACCAATGCGGTGAGGATGAGAACCCTTGGAAAAGGCTTCCATCTACTATAACAATGAAGCCTACGCAGTAGATATCGCCAAGGGCGATAGAATAAGGAAATGAGATTTCCAAATCATTATGACGTAAAGGAGTAAGCATACACATATGCACCTAAGCATGTGTGAACCATTGTATAAACACTAACATGGTGAACCTCGTTATGAGATCTATCAGTTATTAGAACGGGACCAGAAAACCCTTGAAGTTTCTTGGGATGTCCTGGTAATATACATACAAGCGAAACTACACAGCTGGAGCTTTCAACCAATGCTCAGCACAAAAAGGCAATAATTATCAAACAATCAATGTGAATGCACGTTGCACATCACGGATGACCAACGCTCAAGAGAGCTTGTAACCGGTAAACCACTTCACCTCGGTCAACCAAGTTATTCGGTAAACTATATCATAAATGATGAAAGTAATGTGAGGTAAGCTAACCTACACATGAAACCTAAAATGGAAGAACATCTCCAGATTGGGAAGATATTAATATTGTGGTATGCTACGACAACCGTCATACACACGACCATTGGAAACCCCAGGGTATTCATACCATAAGGGAATGGTGCCAACGACAATGGCAGTGAGTAAAGAGAAACTATCACAGTAACAGAAACAGTAAAAATGATGTTGTATAATGAGTAAGAATACGGTGCGCAACAAGCGACCGCTATGAGGAAGTAGCAGATAACGACACGGAGTATAAGTATGAGAAGACATGCAGAAATATTCTTTCCTATCACATAAGTGACTTACTGTCAAGCGTTTACGCCTCTGCACTCTGTATGACTGAGTGTTTTGGTATTGCACTTGTTCAGCTAATGATCTAATGGGATGGCTAGGGACATGGAGAATGTAAACCGTAGTAAACCTTTCCTTTCACCGACAACATGGCATAAGCCAGTTAAGCAAGTTTAGCAGCAAACCGTGCGGCCTAAGGCCAAAGAAGCACGAAGAGTGTAACACACACTAACAATCACAAGATGTGAATTCCAATGGAATAAAGGTGAAAGGAGACTTAAGAAAGTCACTAGGACCGAGGCATAGAAAATGCAAGGTCATACAAGTGAAGGACACTTGTACTGAACCAGAAGAACTGGTATGATTCGGAAACTATTGACACTAGAGGAAGCACTACAACTAAGTAGTGACTTAACCTCGCCCGACAATAAGTCGGAAGAGCTTGGTGAATAATCACGGGAGTACGAGTAGTATACATAATAGATCGCAGAGAGCTTGTTATAAATTTTAAACTCATTGAGTTCAAACAGCGGTAAAAGAATACCGCATTTATTTAGTAAACCTTATCCCCATAATAGACGGATAAAAAGGTGATGTATAACACATTGAGGATAACACGAAGGGTAAGTAACCCGAGTTATCAGGGTCGCGCAGCAGAAGCTAGTGGGCCCTAGCTAAGAAATAATGTACCTAGTAAGGATAGCAGAATGGCTATTAACGCCTTGAAGCCTAATAGGCTAGAACCGAATTAATTCTGAGTTAAATAAACTCATATAGGAATTCTTGGTGCAAAGACTAAACCATTGGTATGGTTAAGACTCCTTTGACCAGAGCATATTGTATAGTATACCGTAGTGAAGCTAAACGCTTCAGATTGCCCAAATTGATTAAACCAATGTTTAATAATAATAACATATCTTAGATTACGTGGGCGTAATCCCTTTTAAGGGGGGTAGAGCGAAAACCGCTTAATGGAAGTTTTGTGAATAAAACACATAAACCATAATGTGAATAGCACAAATGAGAATCAAATTGATGATTGATACTATGTTAAATAAACATAAGTACTCATTCATATTGTAATTATGGTAACTAGGCATTAAATATGCAAATACCATAGGAGGAATGTACCCATCTGTAACACCAGCGTAAGAGTATTGGTAAAGAAGAGTAATGAGTAGTGGACGGAACTCCACAAGTATTGTAGCCTTGAGGAAGTAGTACGAAATGAATGAGAATAGTAGATGAATGAAGTCTAGGGGTAGTGTATACCTAGGTAAATTATTGGAAGTAAATTGAGGACAACAAAATTTTACAAGTATGGTAACCTCTAGTTGGAATAATTGAAATGATGGAGAGTAATGGAGGGAAGTAGTGTAGGTTGATGAAATGAGCATTTAGGTATTGAACCACGGAGTAAAGCATTTGGGAAGTAGAGTGAGGATGATTGATGGACTGATTCCATCCTTGGAGATGTATGAATTCGTAATCATGAATAGGAAGAGTAAAAAGATAGAAAATGAAAACAACTAAATTATCTGTTTGTTTGAAACTGACGTGGGAAGTCGAACTTGATCCTGATCAGATCGAGGGAAACCGAACACAAATTGGGGTGGAAAGATAGTTCAACACTGATGCTGATCACATCAGGGTCGAATGATTCTCGAAGCTCCCCTTAAGTGGTCACAAGAATCACACTTAGGATAGAAGTAATGAATATAAATTGGAATTTGGAGTTGTATGTTTTAGAAAAATTTTAATTGGTAGTGGTGAAAGAATTTCTTTAGTATGGAGAATGAGGATCTGCTAGAAGTGTGTACCGAAGAAGATAGTAAGGTAGTATGTTGTATTATTCCATGGGCAGCGGGACATAGAGGAGTCCCGTGTCTAGAGGACCTGAGTGCCTGTGGGATTGGAATGTGTGTTGCATTGCTTTGGGAATAGCCTTGCACTGTATGCAGGTATAAGTTTGTAATGAGGAACCGGACGGTGGATAGTAATATGGATTGGAGTAATTATTGTACATTGGTATGGTATGGAAAGGAGAAACATTGAGTAATGAATTTGGGAATTGTAAGGAGGAGGAATGTATGGCTTCGGTATTAGGCAAGTATAAATGAGTAAGCATAGAAATCCCATAACCGCGAACAACTTTGAGGACAAAGTTCTTAAGGGGGGTAGATTGAAATACCCTGACCTTAAATATGGTGATTAAATTATCCTAATAGGTATTTAAGAGCCTAATAATGCCTAAGTAATTTGGTAAGGAAAATAAATCCAAAAGAAATAAGAAACGCTTAAAAAGCGTAAAACGCTAAATAAGCGTTAAATAACCATAGGAGGTATGGGACCTCGGTTAGCGTAATATAGGATTCTAAAGGCGTAAAAAGGCCTGAATAATATGAGGGAACAATCTGAAGAAAACGAATCCTTAAAATGGATTAAAAACATTGATGAACATTAAAGCGCGTTTTTCGAGGTAAGGAAAACGTGACTTTAAGCGGGTTAAATAGACTCGTAACAATTTTGGTCAAATAAATAATCATTAATAAACATTAGTGAAGCTTTAGAACCAATAAAATCAATAAAACGAGAAATTAGTAAAAACTGTCAAAAACGGGAAGTTGTGGGGTAGGAACATAAATAACCAAAACTTATGTGTCCACTTTAGAATAAAGAAAAAAATTTGTGTGTGTGTGGGTGCTAGTGAGCCGGCCCCTATCCCCCTCTCTCACACTCTATTAATTCCCCCTTACTCACAAAACAACAAAAGTAATAAAACTACTACTTTATTACTTTACTCCCTCACTCACAATTCTCTCTCCTCCTCTCATTCTTCTCCACGTACAGACCCCCACCCAGCACTCTCTCTTTTCTTTCTTCTTCTTCCCCATGCGATTTCCATGGTGATTTGAAGCAAACCACAAAATACCACCTTCTCTCCTCTTGTAACCCACTCAAATCTCTTCCAAAAATTACAAAAATTACACCATTGTAATCCTCTCACCAAGAGCTACGTTTCTATCTTTCCAAAATTCGAAAACACACATTTTCTTTTTCTAGATCTATTTCTTGGTAATTTAATAGGTCAAATTTACGTTTGCATCATCCCTTGTTCTTTTGAGGTAAAAATCTCTTCGAAACTCCATTGTTTTTCTAGCCTTAAAGGCAAAAACGAATTTGAACTAAACCCTTGTTTGGTTCCTCTTGTACCCAGCCGGTTTTAGCTTCTTTGAAGGGGTGGAAACCTTGTTCTTAAACTCCTCTAAGTTTCATCTACACCCTTGGAAGGTAAAGGAAATTCTAAACCCTAGAACTTACGTTAAAGCTTAAGTAATGTTTAGGGATTGGTTTTAGTATTGAAATGGTGTGTATGTATGGGTTATGATATTAGATTTGTGAAGTACTATAACCGGTGGAGAAAGAGAGGAAGGAAGAAGAAAGAAGGAGAAAGAAAAACTAGAAGAAAAACAAGGTAAGGATGCTCACTTGTGTAGCTTGGTATATGTATGTGTGTAACAGGTTTTTAGAAGTTGAAATTAGTAATGAAAATGGTATTGTATAGTAGTGTAATGTGTAGGAGAATATAAATGTTTTAAACCCTTAAAAGACATATTAAAAACTGTTACAAACTAGATGGTGAGGTAATGTAGAGTGCAGGAATTTTTAGTAGTGTTTAGTGTTTGGAAATTGTGTATGAAAGCTTGTATATGGATGTATATGTTGAACAGGTGGTGTATATAGGAATGAGTAATAAGTATGGTTTAGTATGATGAGGAAAGTAATGTAACAGTTTTGAAGGCTTTAAAAGATGTTAAAAGCTTGGTAAAACGTTGGGAAGTAAATGGGTATGTGCAGGAAATCTATTGTATTGTATAGTGTTGAATTGATATGGAAGATTGGAATGAGGGTGTGGGCTGAAAATGTATGTGGGCAATGTTAAAATTATAGGGGAACCTCTGCCCAAATTTGTATGGAAATAGGAGGACTTAGTTGTGTAAGAGAAGAAAACTACCTAGGAAATTACTTGGTGTATTTAGAGAGTTTAAGTGAGTAGTTTAGTACTTTGTAACAAATTTAGAAGAGGATTTAAGTAAAGGGAGGAACTAGGATTGAGGCAATGCATTGAGGATGTTAGGAGTAGCATTAGTAGAGGGAGTATTGAATGGTAATGAGGAAAGGAAAAATCTGTAACAATTGTAGAAGAAAGAAAGTTGTAACAGAGGAGAAAAATGTAACAGTGGAGTGTGTTTGTAACAGATTTGGATAGAGGTGGATTAGGCTAGTTCAAAGTGCTTAATCAATGCTAGAATATACTAAATTATATGTAGGAATATTAGGGAAGAGATTGGTAGAAGTTTGGAAATTAAACAAGTTGAAAAACTTATATAAATCACAATACTGTAACTAGTCCGGGTTGCAAACCAGAATACAAACCCGGACTAGCCTTAAAACACGACAGAAGGTTTTACAAAGGGATGGTCCGGGTTTGCAAACCAAGACACTAACCCGGACCACCCCAAAAACATACCCGTAAGTTACTGGAACAAGTGGTCCGAGTTTGCAAATAGGGACACAAACCCGGACCGTGCAAAAAAGAAACCCGTAACTTATAGCAACAAGTGGTCCGGGTTGCAAATAGGGACACAAACCCGGACCAGTAGTTTTTCACACCCGAGGACTTTTGCAAAGTAGTGGTCCGGGTTTAAAACCAGGACACAAACCAGGACCACCCCATTTTCTTCACAGAATCCATTTTAAAGCTAATCTAAGGTAGGGTAATGAAGGGTAATGATAGTATAAGGTAATTAAGACATGATTAATGATGTTTAAAGGTCATTAAGGCTATAAACAAGCTTATGAAATAATTTTAAGTAAGTAACATAAGTAAAGGTATTTGAACAACGAAGAATTAGTAAGTGTAAACTAGGAAACTCTAGTAAAGTAATGAGTAAGGTTAATTATGGATAATTGACCACCCGAATGTATGTATGTGATAGGATTTGATTAGTCGAACATCGAAGAGGAGTCAGTGAGTCCGAAATCAATGGTGAAAGGTATGATTTCTTCATGCCCTGTATCCTAATCTGGTTACCCCGATTTGTGTGCTTATTTGACCACCTAAATAAGATAAATGCATGAATCGGACTATATTGCACTTACCTGTGCTTGACTTATGTTGCGCTTGATATTTATTGTCTTGAGCACTAGTTTGTATAATTCATGAAATATATGAATGATGATGAATGGTATTCGAACCTCGTATTGTACTTGTGTAATGTATTGTACCTCGTATGTATGTGTATATGTGTATTGTATTATTGTGGCTTGGATGTTGACTTGTGCTAATTCCTAACTATCTAACTCCTAACTTAAGTGAGTAAATTGGAATGAGTACAAGTCCGATATAGCTTCGGCCACGCGTGAGGATGCGGAGTCACAAGAGGTTGGCTACAATTCCTGACTCTTAAACTGGTCCGCGGCCCAAATCCCTTAAATGGGTAGCATCCCGGATTGGTGAGTCAAGTAAATCCCGGTGGTGGGATGGAGTAGTCCCCGGGCCGGAGGTCCCGACGACTTAACATAAGTAAGAGTAAGAGTAAGTAAGTATGGATCCGTAAGTAAGTATGAGTATGAGTATGTATGTGTATGAAGTAACGAGTAAAAGAGTAATCTCCACCCGATTAACCCGGGTGGACCAATGAAGCTAACAAGAATTGTATATTGTGTATGTAATGAGTATGTGTATTTCGGAAGAAGGTAAGTATGTATTGGATGGTTTATTGTATTCCTTATGTATTGGTAGTGTATGTATGTATGCCTTGCGTAAGTATTGTTGCATTGTGTATAAGAGCATGTATGCATGTATGTTGAATGAAATCAACCACATGTATTCGACCAAGTGGTCGGCGTACCCTCACTAGTACGCGGGGTATGCGGTTATCATGCTCGGCGAAAGCTGACCCTTCGGGGGACATTTTTTAGTGTGCAGGTACCCGAAGCGAATGTGGTCAAGGCACGAGACCGGCGACTACATTGGATAGTAGTAGTAGAATGTAGAGGTGTACTAACTAGCACACCCTTGTATTTAGAAGTAAGTAGCGTGTGAGGAATGGGTAGTAAGTAGCCTCTTAGTGAGTATGTATGAACTTGGGAAGAAGCATTGTAATTGTATTGGGAACCTAGTAAACTCGGTTATGTATTTTGTATTGTATGATTAATGAAGGAGTAAAGTATCGAATGGACCTTGTAGTATTCGTTTGATGAACGGAGTATGTATCGTGGAAGTGTAGTACTCGGGATTCCGGTCCATCAGACCGATGCTGTATGTAGAAGTAGTAGCCTTGTTAGTCACGTGGGTGACTAACGGCATTGTATCACCCTCTGTATGTACTTAAGTATCCGCTGCGTGAGTCTTGTGTAAGGAGATTGGACAGTAATGACAGTATTAGCAGTAGGGGTGTTACATAGAGACTCGGGTGACTCGTCCTTATCTTGGTGTAAACCTAACCGTCCACCTTTCTGGTAGAAGTTCACAATCACAAAATCTGTTTTCACATCTGGAATTGAATCCGTTTCAACTTGTTGAGCAATTCCCACGGCGTGATTAACGACCGCAAGGAACTCCTCAGGTATACTTGGTACTGTTGCTCCATCTTCAGCTCGCACTTTTGATATGTCTTGGGTAAGGGTTCCAGTCCTACCCATGCACATCATTTCAATTGCATTCTTGATCCGTTGGGTATTCGGGTGGTAGAAACCTCCTGGTTTAGCTCCAAGTTCGTCGCATCGTCTGATGACATGGATTTGCTTCCGGTGTCAGGTATCCATTTAAGAGTATCATACCTGGCTGGATAACTGACATTGCTCCATTGGAAAGTCGGTGATGTTGATGGTGGTTTCTTCAGGGTTTGGGTGGGTGAGATTGGATAACATATATTGAAGGTTCCTTTAAGTTTAGAATTATCTAATTAGGTGACTTTCACACTATACTTCAACTCTTTACTCACATGATAATACACTTGGACTCAATAACACACATGCATGAAATGCGGTATGCAATCACTTATTTCATTCAACAGTTTAGGCGGTACTGGTCTAGAAGAGGGCCCTGGCGCCTCTGACCGGTCCACCACATTCAGGGTGGCCTTGCTAGGTCCCGACCCCTTCCCCTTCTGGGAATCAGTGTGCCTTGATCTGTGGGTGGCTGGTTAGCCGTCTTCGGGCCATCAATAGCTGATGTGGGCCTTACCCTTCCACTGCCCCTTGGGCTTGTTGACTCTGCTGTTGGGGTTCCGGTAACACTCGTAGTCACGGTGACCCCACTTCTCGCAGTAACGACACTGCACCTCATTTCCCTTGCAGTCCTTGCCGGGGTGGTCTCCATTGCACCACTTACAGTAATAGTGGCGCTCCGGTCCAGAGCCCGTGCTAGCTGCTATCACAATACACAATCAATACTTGTCTCACAACTTATCAACATACACTTCAACTTATCACACAAGATTAAATAATTACCCTTAGGTGGGTAAGAGCGTAAGGGTTTCGCCGCATAAGCATATGTGAGCTTCAGTGGCTCCTCAGCTGTGGTGGTTTGGGCTTGGCCCTTGTCACCCTGGTGCTGACTCTTCTGGGGCTGGGGATAAGGTTTCTTCTTCTTCTTTCCTCCCCCGTACCCCTGCGGACTCTAGCCCTCGCGCGTGGCCTTGCGCTTATGCGCATTCTCCTCGTCCCTCAGACGGACGGTGATCTCCACCTTAGCAATGGCATGATAGCACTCCTGAATTTAGGATGTCAGTCATGCCCCGCAATACATACTCACAAACTCACATTAATACTCACTTGTAGACTACACTATTCACATCACTCTTTATTTAAATTACCTGCAAGGTAGTATACTCAGCTGGCCCATCCCATAGCGAAGACGGTGGCTGAGACCGTTGTAAAAACGGTTTACCAGCACCGGTTCGAGTATCCCAGGTCCGGTAACAGGTGGATAAGGCCGGTGAATGCAGTGTAATACTCATCAACCGACACCTTGTCCCCTGCCTCAGACCATCCAGCTCCAGGCACTTGGCCTCTTGAACGTGCACAGGGTAGTATTTGGCTCGCAGTAGAGCCGTGTACTCCCTTCATCCAAACTGAGGATCCGCCATCCGGTCCTCTCTCACAAGCTTCCACCAATTCTGTGCCGAACCCTTCAGGTAGTAAGCGGCAAGACGGACCTTAGCCTCTGCAGGTACAACCAAGGTCTCGTAGGCGGTCTCCAACTCGGAGATGTACGCCTCCAGCTTACGTGGGTCAGTCTCCCCATGAAATGGAGGGGGTCTCAAGTCTGCCAATGCCTTGACCCAGTTGGTCTCTCGTGGCGGTGGCGGTGGTGGTTGAACTTCGGGCATTTGCCCCTGCTGAATCGCAGCTACAAGCTGGGGTACCATTTGGGCTACAGCGGCTACTACAGCCTCAGCCATAACCTGAGCCGTAGTGTTCTCGCCCTGGTCACCCGTATCACCAGTACCGCTTCCGCGGCCTCTACCTCGCGGTCTACCTGCCATCTGAATTCACATGAATATTCATTAGCAATATGCTTGCACACTTATCGGTCCAACGGTTGTAACGCTTCCCGACAATAAGGTATCTCCACACTTAGTTAGTGGTTAACCTTTCATAATGTTCACTGAAGTAACTGTAGTTAGGTTTCCTAACTCGGTATATCCCTAAGCTCGGTATTCTAGTCATCAGAGCGATACTTCGCTCTGATACCACTTTTTGTAACACCCCTACAACGTACTTCACAACTAAATGAAATCGCAGCGGAAATAACTAAACAGTAACTAACGCTTTGGTGCTACAACGCCGTCAACCACCCACGTGGTTGACAAGGCAGAATAAATACAAGTGTACCGGTCTGATGATCAGACTCCCGAGCATAAAACTAACCATAAATACATCATATACAATACCGAGTATTACTTACATTCCTTCACTGTAAACTGTTAATATACCGCCATAGTAATTTCAACGGAGTCAAAATATAATGCCACGGGAGCACAGGCGCATCCCGGGCTCAACATCCAAAATAAACCGGCATACAACTGCAGCCTAGATCCTACAGCCACTCTGCCTCCTCGATCCTCATCCTGCAGTAAAAATATGGAGCCCCCGAGGGGTCAGCAACCCTTGGCTGGTATGGTTAACGCGCAGCCCATCGGCTACCGGGATACGCGCAACTAATTGTCATGATAACATGGCATTCATTTTTATACATAACATAACATAATATGTGGCATAGCTTCAATAGTGCACAGCATAACATCACATACACAGTGGATCTTCGTTCCACAATAACAAAACCACAAGGGTCAAATAACACAAGAGCCTAGAGAATGATCCACCCTCATGTTAAGCTCGTTACACACACTCATTACCGTTCTGTTATTCGAACGAGTAACTTAAGTCACAGATGGTTCGGATTTAGTGACCCGAACACACCACACAAACACATGTTCCCACTAAACCGATCATAAGTCAGAATAGGTAAGCTTTGGAGGAAGCTAGCGGGAGATCGAACGCCAAATTAAGGAGAACAATCTTAACAACATAAGAGTCGAATCTGATTCAGATATCAACTCTTAACTTACATGCATGACCGGACAACCGGATTCCTCACTTCCCAGTTAACACTTGTTAGAAGTTCATGGTGGAACTTAACAACCAATACACAATAGGTGGTAAGTCATGTTAGACACACACAAGGGAAATGAGTCACATCATAACAACACAATAATATGAACAACTGTAAACTCATTACACGTTTCGGTCTTATAACGTCATAAACACACAGAAAAACATACAACACACAAGCCGGTGTAAACCGGTAGACAACAGACTGCAAGAAAACCATACCTCGGTCCTTGCCTCGTTTCGTTTCCACCTTGAGAGAATCCTAAACACATTAGTAACGTCGGTTAATTATTTATTTAACTTCCAACTTACTAAGTATTTAACATGATTGCATGACATGTTTTTAATGTCTCACTTACCCTAGGTTACCTTCATTATACCCCAAGGGTTAACTACATAAGTCACATTCTTTTCTGTTTTTTTTTTTTACAAGTTTAGGTCCGACCGACCTTACAAGTTCGGTCCATTCCAGAACACATTTCCGTCAAAACTTTCTACTCCGACCGACCTTGTAAGTTCGGTCGCATGTTCGGTCTATTCCCGAGAGTTTCTTCCCTTTGAAAATTTAGCCCGACCGAACTTGCCAAGTCCGGTCCCATGTTCGGTCGATTCCAGTAACTCAATCCGTACACAAAATACAAGCCCGACCGACCTTGCAAGTCCGGTCCCCAAGGTCGGTCCATTCCAGAAGCCAATTCTCGCAGGGTAAACTGGGCTCGACCGAACTTGCAAGTTCGGTCGCAAGTTCGGTCTGCCCCAGACCCTTGTTTTCCTTTTCACATTCAACTCCAAACTTCACCCCATATAACCTAGTACCCCTAACCTCATTTGGGCACTTCAAACACACCTTAAGACATCCTTAAACACTCATAAAACTCATTTTCTAATTCCTTAAGCCTTTACTTATATCTTCACAAAATTCTTAACACTTACAATGTTTTCTCCTAGTCTCCAAGTGGTGTTTCATACCTATGATAACTACTATCTCAAAATACTTTCTCTTCATTTTAACATCATCTTTCAAGCATCATTTCTTACCATCAACTCCTTATGTCATTTCTTGAAATCCTTTTTCAGTTCACACTTTCTCCTTATTTTACCAAAGTTTGCCTAAGTCTTTACCTAAGTCCAAAATGACTTTGGTACATACTAAAACCTCAAGATCATGCCTAAGTCCTTGTTACACTCTAGAGCACTTCCTAGTTCATCAAAATTCCTTTAAAACATCTTGAACTCCTTATGCATTTCCTAAATTTCGACATAGGTTCTCCTAGCATTTTGTCACACCAAAGCACATTGTTTTCTCCATTGAACACACAAGAACACTAAAAATCCATCAAGTACTTTCTTATACACAAACTTCACTCGTATAGCACTACATCACAATATAGTGCATAATTTAAATTGCATGGCACTTAGGCCCTTAAAATGCATGGCTCTTAGGCCCTTAAAGTGCATAATTCTTAAACACTGAATTTCCACAATATATTTGCCTTTGACCTGCAAATACACTCAACAACACATATGCCTTTTACTAGTCTCTTGAGAACACTTTACTAAGTCATTCACCATTTGCTCTTTAGGTAGTTTTAACAAGCATTATAAGCTCATTTCTCCTAAGGCATTTAAACAACATTAGGTTAGTAGATTTACCTCTTTTCCAAACAACTTCTTTCTTGTTTCCTATAAAACCGGTGAGGTATTTGATTCCTTGTCAACTACTAAACATTATACAAATAACATAATGAGTATTCAAGCTTTAAGCTTTATCTCATTGTAAACCCTAGGTTTACATGATTTCAAAAACATTAATGTAGTTGTTTTACCTTGGCCTTTGAAGAGAGTTTGAATATATATCAAGAGAGGACTCCACCTAGTCCATGAAAGGTTGGAATGAAGCTAAAACAAAGCCATATAAAGAGCACCTTCAATGGGTATTTTCGGTCACAACAAAAACATGAAGGAAATGAAGTTTTTATTTGAGATTCCTTACCTAGAAGCAAAGGAGAGTAATAATATGTAGAAATACAAGCTCAAGCTCCTTCAATGGTGGAACTCCATGGCACCGAAATGGGGCTCTTGAAGTTTTGAGAAGATAGGAATGAAGAGCTTGATGAGAGGAAGAGAATGGTGGTGTTTGTTTTTGATTTGGTTAAGTGAGCTAGATTTTACAAGTGGTCAAAGCTAGAGTTTTAATGGTGGTGGTGTGTATTACCGAGAGAGAGAGCAAGAAGAGGTTTAAGAAGAGCATGGAACCGTGTGAAATGAGAAGGAAATGAGAGAATGAGGTAAGTTTGCTTTTTAGAAGATATTTGTAGTTTATAAAGCAAATAGTACCTAGTTAGTCATCTTTCTTTACTTAACAAAATAACAAGAGAGTGGTGAGTCACCACACTTAGGAAAACCGGCCCCCATTATTACTTAGGGGTAATATAGTCTTTATTTGTCAATTTAATTACTTATACAAACATATGTTACAAAATAGCTTATAAAAATCACTATTCATAAAAACAAGGCACATAGAAGTGAAATTTTATTTCCTATTGATATAGACATCCAAATGTGATATTATATAGTACACATATATATTTAAGAGTAATGATGGACATCTAGCCACTCAAAACTCATTTACAAGACAATTTTTCAAAAATGTGCTTTAAGACTCCTTAAAGCACATTTTGTGTTTAAAACTTGTTTTCAAGCTTGGTTTCTTTGGTAATTGGTTTAATATGTTCATTAGCATATAATTAAGATCTTGGTAAGTTCATTAGGTCTTAACCAAGCTTACCCAAGCTTAGAGCACATTTGGCCTTATTGACCTTAAAGCACTTGTGTTTCTTTTGTTTTTTTAAATTTGTTTACTAATGTTTCTAAGACTCTTTTTAGTCTTAATATACCATATTTAGGTGTTTAAACAATATATTAAGGTTTGGGGTATTTCATATTGATTATAAATCTTATTATTAAATTCATAATACTATATAATAATATATAGTAATCTAATATTTAATATTCTTTAGGATTAAATAGAAGAAATCCCTAATCTAATTTTCAAAAACCGTTATATAATAATTTAATATTCATAATTCCATACCATAATTTAATATTAATAGTATTATTTATGGTTTAATAAAAGAAATCCCCTAAATTAATTTAAATTAATTTAGGGGTATTTCAGTATATCCCCCTTAATAGAAACTTCGCCTCGAAGTTTAAAAATCAACTAATAGGCACACACACCGCTTCGGGTGTGCTAAGACAATAATAATTCCAACGAAATTCCATACCAATCCAATCCTTTATTTCCATCCATTCCCCATTTCCACATTCCACTCGATATTACTCAAACTCAAACTGGGCCAAGTATACCAAGATATTTCATGATAAAAATCAAAAGTCACATACTGTGTCATAATGTAAAAACCAAGTACATACATACACCTCTTACTCTGCTAATCACGCAACAGGGCATAATCTGGATGAGGTAACGAAGAAAGATTATGCTCTACCCCCCCCCCCCCCCTTAAAAGAGAACTTTGTCCCAAAGTTTAAGATTTATCTACCAACTACTCACACACCCTTCCGGTGTGTGGGTAAACTAAATATCAAGTTGTACTACAAGCTTTAAAATGTATATCAAACAATCAAACCACTCAAGGGTATTCATCCAATAACAATTGTAAACATTTGTTTCTGTTTTCAAACACTACATTCAAAGAATTCAGCACCTCATTATCAAGCTTTGTTGTAAATTTTATGGCACTGCTGAAGTTATCTATGATCGATATATATTTGTACCCCCCGATTGTTATGTATTTGTATTTTCTTGATTATTATAAAATTTTTTTTATGATCCTTACCTATTAATTTTAGGACAGGTACGAATGATATGTCCATTATATGTTCATTTTATATTGTATGTTTATTTTATGAAGATGTCGTACCCCCTTTAAAATAGGGTACGACCCATATCCATCTCGTAATAATGAAGTGGGATTTAAACTCACTTTTAAGGAGCACAATATTTTACATCTCCTATGGAGATTCCTCCTTCAAGGATGCAGTTCATTTTTGATGCATAATATCACTCGTTGTTATTCAGGCTTGATTGTAATTAAATCTTTTAGTGTTCCCAACATGTTTTCCTAACTCATGTCGCCTCTCTTACGGTCATTGGCAAGAACAAAGTTTAGAATTCATCATTCATATAGTAGGTTAAGGTTTGAAAACAGAACATAGGTTATACTTAGATATTACTATAATAACATTTTAGTTCACTCTTTCTTTATTTAAGTATTGGGTGTAGTAGGTATCAAAATCTTAAATCATGTGATTTGAAAACTATTAATTCATAAAAGAAAAATTCCATTATAATGTAATGTAATTATTTAAATGCTATCCTTACTACAACATTTCTCTAGAAGCATTTTATAACCTAAAGTTTCTTAATTGTCATGGCTTAAAAATTCATGAACTTATTTAGAATAGTATCATACTATATATTAAAACTTTTTTTTTGTTTTAATGCAATTAAATCTTTCATGGAACCTTGTACCGAATTTATAACCCAAAGTACGTAAACATGCCATTTATGTTATTTTCACATATCAATTATATTAACAAGCTATAAATCAGATGTAACATGTTTGAGTAGTTAAAATAATATTTTAGATCATATAATAAGTCTAGATAGTCTTTCAAAATTATATTGAAAGGTTTATTAGCCAACCATACATTAACATTTGTATTATATTCCTTTATAAAAAATACACCTTCTGTGACTTCTAAAATTTTGTATATGTATAATGTTAAACTTCCAAATAAACATGAGAATTTCCAATCTTTAAGTAACTCCCAATTCGTTTTCTAGATGCTCAATACTCCAAGTATTTAAGAATCAATGATATTTAGTTTAGTATTACTCTTCTCTTCACCCAATCTTTAAGTAACTTCCATCAATATTTTTTTTATATTCAACAAGGGGTAGATGTTGTACCTTGGAGTACCCAAATTTAAATCCCCTTCCTCCATGTATAGGTATTTTTCACCAAATATTTAAACTCAATAAACCCTCTTCATGTATGAATTTTAATACAGGATCTTAAGATACAAATTTTGAATTGTTCATTGTGGCTAGTAACGAAATATGCCTAGCTCAAGATTTCATGATGGTAACGTCTTACCATCAATCCTCCTTAAGTTCAACACAATCAATCACTTGCGTAGAAGATTATTTACAATTAGGTGACAAGGCTTGTCTAGCCCCTAGACTTCCAGAAGTGAGTGTGCACCCCCACTACTTTCAGCCTAGGAGTTCGTCGCACCAGGCACTTCCCGTAGGGTGTTAGGTTTATGTATTTTCTTTCTTAAGTTAACATAGAGTTTTAGTGTGGATTACAGGTTTGGATGTTGATCTTTTCTGATGAGTTACTAGTTCTTGTTAGTTTAATAATTTTCTAGACTTCAGATTTATCTTAAACATTATCTTTAGGTAATAATTTGTACCAAGTAGTTCTTGAGATTTATTTTCAAGCTTTAAAGGAGTTGAAGTACTTATCACTTAGTTATTCAAAGCTCCACTTGTATACTATTTTCAACCAAAAGTATTCTTTAAAATTCTGGGAACATGTGTACAAGCTTTTAAAGCATTGCCTTCTTAGCCATGTATTTTCCATACGTATGCCTTTGAAAAGTAGTTCAATGTATGATTTATTCCAACCAAGATCTTATCATACCCAATAGATAATGTTCCAGACTTATTAGTTTTTTTTCCTACAATTTAATGATCAAACGGTATGACAACACACTATTCCTAACAGACATTCATACAAAAGGTGTATAAAGAAATCATTCACTAATCCAAGAGGGGTTAGGAGTCGTGCCTTTCTGGAATCCTCACTTCCCAATTCTACCCCGTTTTAAGGGCACCTATATTCTAAGTATTTCACTCGGCATGTTTTCTCGGGCTCAAAGCGTAACTACGCTCTGATACCACTTTCTGTAACGCCCCTATTTAACATAAATGCAGCGGAAAATAAAATACTAAGGCGATTACAGATCATCGGGTTCCAAGCACCCGGCACCAAACCTCACCAATTACAACTTATAAAATTATAAATGCTACGGCCTGAACTCGAGAAAACATAACTAGTGCAAGATATAAAAACTCTGTACAATTCCTAATTCCCATCCCAATCACTCATACTCTTCGTGGCAACCTGTATAACAGTCCATACCTATAAGATGAAACCAAGCAGCCCACCCCGGAAGGGGTGAGTCAGTTCCCTGGAATGGAACTGGTACAACTCTCCAAAACAAAAGTTTAAAACATAACTCTTGAAACAAACAATAACTCGAAGTCAAATGCTTAAAACAAAAACAGAAGAACAAGGCACATCAAAATCACCAAGTCAAAGATATCAAGTCAAGGATAGAGATAAATAACAAGAAGTAAAGTGAGTCAACTTAAAAGAAACCACGCCAGAAGTTAGTGAACATCCATTGCTTAAGTTAGATTCAGTTCCAATTAGGATTAGAAAGACCCAAGTAGTCACAAGGACTAGGAATGGAGGAAGATATCCAAGAACCCATAATTCAAGAGTGGAATAAAACCAATTGGGAGAGATGGCCCCCACCGCCAGTCAGTTGTCACAAGGACGAGGTAAACAGACCTCCGCTGTCAGTTGTCCATAAGGACGAGGTAAACAGACCTCCGCTGTCAATTGTCCACTTGGACGAGGTATAGCAGACCTCCGCTGCCACCGACCCGTTCTCAGTCATCAGTGAAAAGTGTGTGCACCACTTAATAGAAAGAATCCATACTCAATACCAAGATTGACATTTTCCCATATTCCCACTAGATTATTAACTGCACAAGTGCAATACCAAAACACTCAGTCCTACAGAGTGCAGAGGCGTAAACCCTCAGCAGTTAATATCTAATGAGACAACCAAAAAGGAGGAACCAATAATCATGAAAGTTGTACATTCAAGGCTCAGTCAGTCACCACAGGCTGAGTTAGTCACACAAACAATTTCCTTTTGAAATCCATTCAAGATCAGTTGACGTTTTCCCAAAACACTCTATAAAGTCCATTAGCAAAAATATCTGAGTACGAGAAATCGTACCTGATTAGCGTTGTAGCAGTCCTAGTAGCCTCGTGCAAACATTCAACACACTCTGAGGAATATTAAAGGTAGTATATCATCAATAACTTGTAGCCTAAGTTAAACTTAAACAAATTCCTCACTCTTATTTACAAAGTCTCAATTGTCTTTTAAGCCCTCACTTAAATGTTATGTGTAACCTTTGACTTATCTTAGAATGTTATATAACTCAAGGTTGTAAGACCAAGGAATGTATTTCTATTGACACTTGTTAATTGTTCCACTTTTATCCACTTTACTCATACTTAACCATAATTCTCACATTCAAGAGTTTTGAGACCCTTATATCATAAGTGCATTTCATATTATTCATTTAATCTTAGAATACTACACTATTACTTCACGATGTAACGATTATGTATTTTATCAATATCTACTAGATCACTTTGATTAAGTTTTCCCCTTAACTTAAGTAAGATCTACATCCTGTATATTGGAATCATAGTGTTATAGATGCATTTTATTATAACTTAATTGAGCTACTAAACTCAATTATCATATCCTTAGTTCAGAATGACATTTTATTACAACCGTCTAATAATCTTGTCATAAGATGTTAAATTACTTTCAATCTTGAAATAACTATATTATAATTAACTTAGACTTATCGAACTCTTACATTTAGTATTCAGAAAGTATATTATTTGCTTTATCATTAACTATATAATAAAGTGTTTTAAGATAACCTTTTACGTATCCTTACTTACATTTAATTCCTTAATTGTTTTATTTTTACACACATTCCCGCTATAGACTATGTATAATCCTTTTATACTAAATTTTAATATACTTATGTCTTAAATACATTTTTCATATTGTTTACAAAACCTAAAGTTTCAAAGGAATAACTTTTTAGGATGAACATTATATCTTAACATAAGGTAAAATTTTATCTAAGAATTAAATCCTCATTCATAAGTGAAATTGTCAATTATTTAATAAGATAATCTATTCTGAAAAATTCTCGTATTTAATATTAAAATAACATATTAATATTTCTAGTGTCGTAAAGTATATCAATATAATACCTTATGTACTTAGTTCCACCTGATTAAAGGTTCAAGGCTGTAAATATCTAGTTTCTATTTACAAACCCTTTTTTTTTAAGTTTTACTTAATTATAAACTCACATTCTGAATGTGGGTAATAAGTGTATTTAATATAGCTTCTCCAGTTTTAAGAAACTCAAGGATTATTATTTAGATTAATTCCTAATCATAGTTTAATATAGTTTTATATCCTAATCCTTCTAATGATCTTATCTTGAAACATTAAGTTATTATTCAATATTATAAATGTTATGAAAGGATTAAATCTAGGCTTATTAATCCACTTCGCAATTAGATGTAAAAGTGTTTATTTATTCTATTATTAATTATATAATAAGATTTATTCATTTAACATCTTATGTAATCTAATTACAAATTTTCCTAAGCCTTAACTTATTAATTACTTAACCCAATTATAGATTTACATTATGGTCGCTGACTAATAATATACATGTATTTTAATACGGTTTATATAAATCTTAGAAATTCAAAGGTAACTCTTTAAGCTTAATTTCATAATCATAATTTAATACTACTCTTATAATACTCTATTAATAGTATCACGTATAGATTTAGTTTAACTTAGCAATTCCCTCATATTCTATTTTCCAAAGGTATTTTATTCCTCTTGTTTATTCTTTCGTTATCTATATATTAAGATTTATTTAAGACATTCTTTACATAACTTGAAATACCTCTAGATATTAAACGTATAAAATCATAACACGTTTTATAATATGGACATAAAATAATGTACGAGCAATTAAATCTGGTACATATATATTTATGTACGAACACGAAAGTACATATACGTAACGCTACGTTACGACATTGTGACGGCGTGAATAAGTAGAAATGTCGTCACGTAACTTCGTAGCGCTCCTGTTGAGGCTCGAACCCGAGACCTCTCGTATACCTTATAAACACTGTAACCGGTTGAGCTAAGCTCGTATTCAGTACCTAACACACCCGAATTAAGACTAGTATTGAAACGACTGAGGTAAATGAAAAGAAAAGAAACAACAGAATCAGTCACGCACTCCCTGAAGCATCGACGCCCTTCTTCTCCCTCGATGAGTAATCAGACCAAACAGGAAGAAATAGTAGTCACAGGATCCAAACTCCCAGGCGATGGATGTGTTGTTTATTCAATCGCCCATAATCTCCCCTGTGAAATGTGACGATGCAGACTTTGTCCCTCCCTGGAACTCACACATATTCTTAATCTATGCCACCTAAACAATCCTCTGTACCACCGTCTAGTGTCGGCACAACAGCAAAGGAAACTAACACTAACATATGCCTTGATCTACCCGATAACCTGGAACAGAAGAGTATTGCCTTGGTCTCTGTTAAAACACTCAGCGATTCCAACAGGAGCATCAAATTCTGTGTCCTTCTCACACCCACTGCACCTTCTTGATTTCAGTCGAAGGACAGAACCGTTTCTGTTCCTAAGCATTATGCACCAGAGCCATACCTGTTCCAAACTTCCACGCACTGTAATTGTCCCCCTGTGCTTTGTGCCATTGTATTCAAAAACCCACAGACCCCCTTCCTCCATACTCCTGTTGTGCATCTTCTGCATGGGCAGGGATTTCTCCCATTCTCTCCGATTCGAATACACACGGTAAGTGCTATTGACCTGTGTGGTTTTCTTCCTTGCTTCCACTCCCACCCTTACTGACCTCTCGTTTTGTTTCTTGATCCAAGTGGCGGCTACTTCTTCCAAACCAGGAGGGAAGTACTGATTTGAGACTAGCATCCTGGTTCAAACAATCGCCTCAGGTGAACATTAGCTCCTATTTTTCTTTATACCCTTCTGTTGTGAGTGACAGTGTAAACCCTTTAACCCATCTTTTCTTTCTGTTTCCGGTTGTGCAACAACACCCTCTAGCCCTCCAAGCCTTACTGTGATGAAACTGAAAAATAGCTGCTAAACCCCTCACTTGTACTACAACCAAAAGTTAAGACTGAGCGCTAAGAGGCTGGGAGTCTGCATTGTATCAAGGAGATTCACAGGGAAACAGCCAGGATAAAAGAGGGTCGTAGCGTGCTTCGACAGGGACTCCGAGTGTGAGACGACCCGAACTAGTGAAAAAGGTATGGACATATGTGGTTCGTATGTTGCCGTGTTACACGGCTTGTGTGTTGTGTGCTCTGTGTGAAAAGACTATAAGATTAAAGCATGAAAATTGGATTTCTTGTTTATCATGTTGGATGATTGTTATATCATTGTTGTGTATCATTGCGCGCACACAGTAGTTTAGTCCCTTCGCGTTTTTGTAATTTGAGATGAAACACTGAGAACTATGAAAACAAAGAAACCGCTATAAGGGGAACTCCTCTCTAACTATGGAGGACGTACCATGACATCCACTATGGTGTCTATTCATGAATGATAATGAAGAGCAAATCTCGATTGGTGGGACATGAGGATAACCCGGGAAGGCGACATCTCGGGCCGCACGGTATAGAATATTCGGGAGTTGGTATCTGCATCAGATTATTCGTTCTTCTATGTGGAGCACATCCTGGAGTCTAGAGGCGACTCCGCTTTCCCGGCGCATGACGACGGGAATGGGGGAGTGACAACTTGGGGGAGCTTATCCTGGAGTCAAGAGGCGACTCCGCTTTCTCGGCGCATGACACCGGGAATGAGGGATTAGCTAAGGAGGAGACGTCCTCCAACGTGCGGTAACAGAAGAACACACAAGTAATCGATGAGAACCAGAGAAAGATGGGCACCCACATTATATGGTCACGGGAATCAATCTACATCCCCAGACCGGTGTAAGAAAGAGAAAGAGAAGTGCACTTGATGGAAACAAAGAAAAAGAGACGAGAACACTCAACATTGTATGATCCCACTGTGTGGATCATCATTATACGAATTCTACAAAACTCTACTTGTTTTGCATGCTTGAAATGCTTGGTGTTATCTTTATGCCAACATGTGTGTCTTGCCTTGTGACGTTGCATGCTATGTGTTATTGCTTTTCTATTACATGAAATTGGACTTAATCATATTCGACCAAGTAGTCGTGTAGCCCGGTAACATGCGGGCTTCACACGTTCATACTCGGCATAGTTTGCTGAGTCCTTTACTTTTACAGGTATGAAACGAGAAGCGGGCGGAGAGTAGGCACGGGTGACTACAATGGGGGTAGTCTAAATGGGCAGGACTGTTAGTAGCGTGTTGTTAATGTATGGGTTTGACTTTGTTGTACTTTCGGATCATGTTATTGAACTAAGACTTATGTTGTAGAATTCTCGGTACTTGGTCTGTAATTCTATTGTACTTGGATTTGATTGTGTTTAATTCCAGTCATTCGGACCGCAGCTTAGTATTGATGTTATTGTTGTTGTGTCAACCACGTGGGTGGTTGGCGTCTGTGACACCCGAGCAGAAGTTGTGAATCCGCTGTTTCGTCTTTCGTAATCTCGTTGGGTTAACCGGGGGTGTTACAGAAAGTGGTATCAGAGCGTAGTTGCGCTCTGATGACTGGAATCGAGGAGTACCGAGAATAGGAAAACCTAAATTTGGGAAACGGGGTAAGGGTTAGTAATGTGAGGCACGACTTTACCGAGTTAAAACCGCCAGCAAGGGCGATAATAACTTGCAGTAAGTTCTTGTGAATGTTTTAAGCTAATAACGACATTTTCAGATGTCTGGGCGACGAGGACGAGGACGAGGCCAGGGTCAGATGGAGCAAGATAGCGTAGCTGCAGGGCAGACCATCGCTGAGATAGTAGCAGCGGCCCTAGGTCACATGGGTTTCCAGCCAGGGACCCAGCAGGCACCACCGCCACCACCACATCACCCACCTAGAGAGACGAACTAGGTGAAGAGCTTAGCAGACCTTCGACCGGCGGAGTTCCAAGGAGAGACGGACCCCACCCACTTAGAGAACTACATCAGCATCCTGGAGACTGCCTTCGACACCTTGAATGTTCCAGCTGAGGTTAAAGTCAGACTCGCCGCCTACTACCTACGGGAGTCAGCGAGCGACTGGTGGAAGCTTGTGAAGGATGCTCACCTAGCCGACCCCACTTTTGGATGGGATGCTTACACTGCATTATTGAGGGCTAAGTACTACCCCGCCCACCTCCGGACGAAGAAGCGGCTTGAGCTAGACAATCTGAGACAGACGGAGGGGATGACAGTAGATGATTACTACTCGGCGTTCACTGCTCTACTCCGTGTACTTCCTGGCTTGGGATACTCAGATGAGATCCTAGTGGAGCGTTTCTACGGCGGGCTGAACTACCGTATCAGATACGGCATGGGACCCAGCCGTTATGCCACGATCCAGGTTGCACTTGAACTATAAATTTGCACTGAGTATTATTTTGTGAAGAGTTTACTAAACCCTATTTTGTGTAGGATTGCTACCATGCAGCATCCCAGGTCAAGATCACCGTCCAGATGCGGGATGAGGAATTCGCTAGGAAAAGGAAGGTGAAGGACGGTGACTCAGAGGACCGCAGGCAGAAGGGAGCTGACAGGAGTAAGCGCTACCCGAATAAGAAGCGGGCAAGATACCATGGGAACAAGCCTACAGAGAGGCTTCAGCTGAGCCACCCGACTACTGAGATTAAGCCGTTCTGCTCATACCCACCCAAGGGTAAGACAAAACAAACTCTAGTACTTGAATATCTTTACAGTTATTATGACTTGTTGTTAACTAACCAAGTAACCTGTTTAGGGACTGGAGCCGGTCCGAGCAAATGGACCGAGCGCCGATATATTTGTGGACGATGCTCGAAGAACCACCCCGGTGTTGACTGTCAGGGCAACCAAGTAAAGTGTTTTTACTGCAAGAAGAGCGGACACAGGGCTTTCGAGTGCTTCGCGAATCCCCAGAGCAAGAATTACAAGCCCGGCTATGGTGTGAGAGTTGGCAAGAGATCAGGACCCGGAGGCCAGCATGGAGCCCAGCACACCCAGCCTACGCACGAAGCGGGATCCCGAGACTCCCAGAAGGCATCTACCTCGAGGCCAGGGAAGGCGGTGTTGCACATCATGGACCGCACCGAGGGACCTGACACACCCCCAGCTGCAGGTAAATTTTGAAACCTTAAACATTTGAAGAGCATGTCTGAATTCTTGTGTGCCAAGTTGTATGACCATGCATGAAATTTGCTAAATTACTAGTACCGCTAAAAGAACTAGACCACCCTTAAATGCAGTAGAAACCTTTGACATGTGCTTCCCGATAAATCCAAACCTTGAACCCGACGGGTACAGCCTTGAAAATCCCTACTACCCAAGTGAAAACTGCCAAGTGATCCAGCCCGGGATGATTCTACTACCAGGATACCTGACACCTGAAGCCCAAGTAGCCATTATTCGAAGATGTCGTAAATTTGGAGTGGGACCAGGCGGGTTCTACACACCGACATACCCCGGAGGGAAAATGATGAAACTCAGAATGATGTGCCTAGGTAAGATTTGGAATCCATATACGAAAAGCTATCCCACTGACGAAGCACATGCACCACCAATTCCCGACGACTTTCTATCTCTAATTACGGCGACCCTACGCGTTGCACAACAACGCGAAGTACACCCAGTACCCGACCTACAAACCGACATCTGCATCATCAACTTCTACGAGAGGGAAGGCCGACTTGGACTACACCAAGACAAGGACGAGACACAGGAGACCCTAGACCAGGGGATACCCATAGTGTCTGTGTCCATCGGAGATGATGCTGAGTTCCTCTATGGTGAAGAAAAGAGGATTGATCGAGCTAGGAAGATATGGCTAAAATCCGATGACGTGTTGATCATGGGCGGACCCTCCAGAATGCTATATCACGGGATTAAGAGAATCAAGCCGAACACCGCACCCTCAACAGTGATAAACGCTACTCATATGAAGCCTGGACGACTAAACCTAACCTTTAGGAAATATTGAGCCATGTATCTTTTGCATTAAGTTATGTAATGGAAATGAACATGTAATGTTGGAATGATGAATAAAGGAAGGTTTATTATCTACGACTCTTCTCGTACCATCACTAATAATGCTTGTAACATTATTTTGGGAATAGGTGTTGAACCCTGGAGAGAGGGTACTCTGAGCATACTCACACAGGCTCAGGCTAGCGACAGCGGCCATATTATCACTGGTACCTTCCCGGTGAATGGAGTCCCAGCCTCAGTATTATTTGACTCTGGAGCCTCCCACACTTTTGTATCCCCGACGTTAGCCGAGCGGTTGCACCTCGAGCCCGTGGAGTTGGAAGACTTCAGTGTGACATTATCTTCTAAAGAAAGAGTTCGTTGTACCCGGTATTTCCGCGGAGCCACCATCAGAATCCGAGAGGAGGATTTCCCGTTGGACCTAATAGAATTCAGAGGCTTGGGTTTTGACGTCATCGTGGGTATGAATTGGTTGGAGAAACATCGAGGTCGTATATTATGTGTCGAGCATAGATTATTGCTTAAGAGCCCGTCCGGCGTTACTGTATCCTACCGCCAGCACCCCCGACAGCCATCTGTAAAAATCATTTCAGCCATGACCATGGCCAAAGAAATTCAGAAGCAGCAGGAGGTGTACCTTTGTTATGTACAGGATACTCAGCAAGACCCGGAGTTTAATCCTGATGTACCAGTGGTTGGGGAGTTTCCAGATCTCTTCCCTAAGGAGCTTCCCGGTATGCCACCACCACGAGAGATTGAGTTCACTATTGACCTAGTACCCGGGACAGGACCCATTGCCAAAGCCCCGTACAGAATGGCCCCGGCAGAGATGGCGGAATTGAAGGAGCAATTGAAGGAGTTGTTGGATAAGGGATTCATACGCCCGAGCGTATCCCCTTGGGGCGCACCCGTACTATTTGTCAAGAAGAAAGACGGCAGCCTTCGGCTATGCATTGATTATCGAGAGCTGAATGCAGTGACAGTGAAGAACCGCTACCCTCTGCCACGCATAGATGATCTGTTTGACCAGCTCAGAGGAGCGATAGTATTTTCGAAGATCGACCTCAGATCAGGATATCATCAGATCCCAGTGAAGGAGAGCGACATCGAAAAGACCGCATTCAGGACCCGATACGACCACTATGAATTCACCGTTATGCCGTTTGGACTGACTAATGCCCCGGCGAGGTTTATGGACTTGATGCACCGAGTATTCAGAGATCAGTTGGACAAGACAGTCGTGGTATTTATTGATGACATACTAGTATATTCGAGAACCAAGGAAGAGCATCAGCACCATCTCAGGCAGGTACTTGAGACTCTCAGAGCCAACCAGTTGTATGCCAAATTCTCTAAGTGTGAATTCTGGTTAGAGCAAGTAGCATTCCTTGGACATATTATTTCTGATGCCGGGATAGCAGTTGACCCAGCTAAAGTGGAGGCAGTACGTACATGGCCGAGACCGAAGTCCGTGACAGATATACGAAGTTTCCTTGGTCTAGCAGGCTACTACCGACGGTTTGTTAAGGATTTCTCCCGCATCGCAAAACCATTGACAAACCTCATCAAGAAAGATGCCCCTTTCACTTGGACAGCAGACTGTGAGGCAGCTTTTCAGAAGTTGAAAAACGAATTGACCTCAGCCCCCATCCTTACGATTCCCGAAGGTACCGATGGATATGAAGTCTACTGTGATGCATCCGGTATGGGTATGGGTTGTGTCCTCATGCAGCACGGGAAAGTTGTCGCCTATGCCTCCCGCCAGCTGAAGAAGCACAAAGAGCACTACCCCACACATGATCTTGAGCTTGGAGCAGTCGTGTTTGCACTCAAAATCTGGCGCCATTATCTCTATGGTTCACAGATCACCATCTACTCCGACCATAAAAGCCTAAAGTATGTGTTCACCCAAAAAGAACTGAATATGAGGCAGCGCAGATGGATGGAGTTCCTCAAGGATTATGACATCAATCTTCAGTATAAGGAGGGCAAAGCCAACGTAGTTGCCGATGCACTTAGCCGCAGAGCTCACACATTGCATACACTTATAGCAGGCACCAGCCTAGTCGAAGAAGTCCGTAATGCTCAGCAGACCGACAGAGTAATGGCTGATATTAGACGGAAGTTAGTCGATGGCACATTAGATAAGAAGAAATATGACTATCAGCTTCACGAGGATGGCCTGATACGAGTGAATGGCAGATTATGTATTCCCCACGAGAGCGCAGAGCTCAAGGAGCGCATCATGAGAGAGTCTCATTCTTCTACTACTTCTATTCACCCTGGAGCTTCAAAAATGTACAAAGACATGAAGCGATACTTTTGGTGGGTTGGCATGAAGAACGACGTCTTGAACTTCGTTATCAGATGCCTCACCTGTCAGAAAATAAAATTTGAACACCGAAAACCTGGAGGCACAGTGCAGCCAATGCCTATCCCCGAGTGGAAATTTTATGATCTATCGATGGATTTTGTAGTTGGACTGCCACCGACCCGAGGAGGATTGAATATGATATGGGTAATTGTTGACCGCCTTACTAAGGTAGCACGATTCATTCCTATGAAGGACACATGGAAGGTGTCGAAACTAGCAGAGCTTTTTGATAAAGAAATTGTAAGACACCATGGAGTGCCAAAGACAATAGTGTCGGATAGAGACACGAGATTCCTTTCGAGATATTGGAGGGCTTCACGAGAAGCGATAGGCACCGAGCTGAAGCTTAGCACTGCTTTCCACCCGCAGACCGATGGCCAGACAGAGAGAACTATCCAGACCCTAGAGGACATGCTTAGAGCATGTGCCTTGGACTTCCAGGGCAGTTGGGTGGATAAGTTGCACCTCATCGAGTTTGCATATAATAATAGTTACCACGCCTCGATCAAGATGCCACCTTTTCAGGCGTTATATGGTAGGCCTTGCCGTACACCGTTGTGCTGGGATGAGTCCAGCGAAGCTTTTATCATAGGCCCAGACTATTTGCAGCAGGTTCAGGCAGAGGTCCAGCAGATCAGGAAGAACATAAAAGCCGCACAGGATAGACAGAAAGCATATGCAGATAATAGACGACGAGACCTAGAGTTCGCCGTGGGCGACCAGGTGTTCTTGAAAGTGTCACCGATGAAATGAATCTTCAGATTTGGGCAAAAAGGGAAGTTGAGCCCGAAGTTCGTAGGCCCCTACAGTATTTGGGAGCGTGTGGGCCCAGTTGCTTATCGACTTGATCTACCCTCAGAGTTGGGACGAGTTCATGACATATTCCACGTCTCCCAGCTAAAGAAATACATGCCAGACCCCTCACATGTGCTACAGCCTGAGAGGCTAGTCCTAGAGCCCACATTGAGATCAGTGGAGACCCCTCAGAAAATCCTAGACACTAAGACCCGAGAGACCCGGAACAAGTCAATTAGACTAGTGAAGGTGTTATGGTCAAATCAGGATATAGAGGAAGCCACATGGGAGCTCGAGAATAAGATGAGAGATATGTACCCCCATCTTTTCACCGATACTTTGGTTTAGTGTAGGGTACGAGGGCGTACCCCTCTTTTAAGGGGGGTAAGCGCGTTTCGTTTTGGGATGTTTTAGCGTGTGCCATTATGTTGTAATTCTACAACCACATGTTGATGTTGGTAGATTTGTGTGTGAGAATGCTATGTACGTTTATGTACGCTTTGTATGAATGAATGCGTGTGCCATGGTTTGCTCTCTAGCATGTAGTATGCTCTGTATGAATGAATATTGTGTTGCTTGGCGTGCACTTTAGCATGTTATACACATTGCTAGCACCTTGGCTTACCAGGAGAAACAGGTGTGAAGCCACTGATGTGGCATGGTGCTTAGCAGCACTGAGAATTTTAATTATGAACTTAATCTGTGGTGTATCGTGAATGAATGCGGGGCTGGATCCCTAAGAATTACCAAGAGTGGAAAATATAAGTTAAAGAAGTAAGACTTCGGGACGAAGTCTCTTTTAAGGGGGTAAGCTGAAATACCCCTAGATATTAAACGTATAAAATCATAACACGTTTTATAATATGGACATAAAATAATGTACGAGCAATTAAATCTGGTACATATATATTTATGTACGAACACGAAAGTACATATACGTAACGTTACGTTACGACATTGTGACGGCGTGAATAAGTAGAAATGTCATCACGTAACTTCGTAACAAAAGAAAATAATAATAATAATAACTACACGAAATAATATATATTCACATATATATAAGTACACATATATAACTTATTCAAATAAAAAGAAAGAAAAAGGGGAGCAAAGACGCTCCTGTTGAGGCTCGAACCCGAGACCTCTCGTACACCTTATAAACGCTGTAACCGGTTGAGCTAAGCTCGTATTCAGTACCTAACACACCCAAATTAAGACTAGTATTGAAACGACTGAGGTAAATGAAAAGAAAAGAAACAACAGAATCAGTCACGCACTCCCTGAAGCATCGACGCCCTTCTTCTCCCTCGATGAGTAATCAGACCAAACATGAAGAAATAGTAGTCACAGGATCCAAACTCCCAGGCGATGGATGTGTTGTTTATTCAATCTCCCATAATCTCCCCTGTGAAATGTGACGATGCAGACTTTGTCCCTCCCCGGAACTCGCGCATATTCTTAATCTATGCCACCTAAACAATCCTCTGTACCACCGTCTAGTGTCGGCACAACAACAAAGGAAACTAACACTAACATATGCCTTGATCTACCCGATAACCTGGAACAGAAGAGTATTGCCTTGGTCTCTGTTAAAACACTCAGCGATTCCAACGGGAGCATCAAATTCTGTGTCCTTCTCACACCCACTGCACCTTCTTGATTTCAGTCGAAGGACAGAACCGTTTCTGTTCCTAAGCATTATGCACCAGAGCCATACCTGTTCCAAACTTCCATGCACTGTAATTGTCCCCCTGTGCTTTGTGCCATTGTATTCAAAAACCCACAGACCCCCTTCCTCCATACTCCTGCTGTGCATCTTCTGCATGGGCAGGGATTTCTCCATTCTCTCCGATTCGAATACACACGGTAAGTGCTATTGACCTGTGTGGTTTTCTTCCTTGCTTCCACTCACACCCTTACTGACCTCTCGTTTTGTTTCTTGATCCAAGTGGCGGCTACTTCTTCCAAACCAGGAGGGAAGTACTGATTTGAGACTAGCATCCTGGTTCAAACAATCGCCTCAGGTGAACATTAGCTCCTGTTTGTCTTTATACCCTTCTGTTGTGAGTGACAGTGTAAACCCTTTAACCCATCTTTTCTTTCTGTTTCCGGTTGTGCAACAACACCCTCTAGCCCTCCAAGCCTTACTGTGATGAAACTGAAGAATAGCTGCTAAACCCCTCACTTGTACTACAACCAAAAGTTAAGACTGAGCGCTAAGAGGTTGGGAGTCTGCATTGTATCAAGAAGATTCACAGGGAAACAGCCAGGATAAAAGAGGGTCATAGCGTGCTTCGACAGGGACTCCGAGTGTGAGACGACCCGAACTAGCGAAAAAGGTATGGACATGTGTGGTTCGTATGTTGCCGTGTTACACGGCTTGTGTGCTGTGTGCTCTGTGTGAAAAGACTATAAGATTAAAGCATGAAAATTGGATTGCTTGTTTATCATGTTGGATGATTGTTATATCATTGTTGTGTATCATTGCGCGCACACAGTAGTTTAGTCCCTTCGCGTTTATGTAATTTGAGATGAAACGCTGAGAACTATGAAAACAAAGAAACCGCTATAAGGGGAACTCCTCTCTAACTATGGAGGACGTACCATGACATCCATTATGGTGTCTATTCATGAATGATAATGAAGAGCAAATCTCGATTGGTGGGACATGAGGATA